>PVKH010045524.1:0-10494 GCA_004027955.1 Chaetophractus vellerosus
GAGAAGGTTCGGGATTGTGTGTGTGTGTGTGGGGGGGGGGGTCTCCCCTATCAGCAGCTTGCGAGGGCACTGGTTGGGATCTCTCCAAAGAGTGGTCCCCTTGCTGGGCCCTGCACATACAGCTCAGGGCCTGATGGAGGAGGACGGTCCTCTCTTTCCAGAGCTTTACTACGATCGAGGGAACCACCACGAGTTTGTGTCCCTGGTGAAGGACCTGGCGAGGCCCGGAGAGATCACCCAATCTCAGGCCTTCGACTTTGAATTCACCCACGTGGAGAAGCCATACGAATCCTACACGGGGCAGAATGTGAAGCTACGGTAAGGGGTGCCCGCCTCCCGCCATGGCCCCTGGGACCTGCCCATGTGGTGGGAGGGCACATGGCTGCCCTCTCCGCTGGGGAGTCTATTTGGGTGCTGGAAAGAGGGCAAATGTTTAACCACTGGCTCTTGGGGAGGAAAAAGCCCTGGTTTGCCACATTTGTTGGCTTCCATAGTGTGAATATTTCCACCATGACCCATTTGAAATTACTGACCTGACATCCCTGGAGGCAGAGTTGGGATCCCCAGACATAAATACCCGCCAGAGCATAAAATCCCAAAATCTAGCAAAGCAATTGGTAAGTGATGAGTTCGGAGTATATGTTATCCCCGTGTTTAATATGATTTAACTGAAAGTTTATATTATTTAATTGTAAATAATTGCTGTGTGTAACAGCCGGCTCGCATACTTCCTGACCAGTCGGCCGTGGGCTCTCGCGACCCGGTGCAAGCTGGCCTGGCACGGCGGGGTGCCAGAGGTCCCATGCTCGGTCCAGCCTGCCACATGCTTAGCCTGCACTGGGGCCCTGAGCAGGTTCACCTGCTCTGGAACTCAGCTTCCTCCCACAAAAAATGGGTGGCAGAGTTGGATTCTAATTCTGTCCTCTCCATCTCTCAGGGGGATGGGAAAACAAAACACCATACAGTGTGACAAATTCTTGGAAAATGAATAAACACATTCTAAGTACACAGGGTTCCTTTTATTGTTCCCGCCTTGGAAACTCAGGCTAGGGACTGATTCCACGGAGCAGCTCTGAAGACTCTGAGGTCTGTGCTGCGTGTGTGATGCCCTGGGAAGAAGGAGGCTCCCTGCAGCACGCGGGAAGCCTGGTCTCCTAAGGTCAGCTCATCCCAGCCCCTGGGCTTAGGGTGGCCAGTGGACGGCAGCATTCCCTTTCCTCCCCTTCTTTCTCCCTGGACTTTTCTTTTCCATCAGAAGAGATTTTGTGGGCTCTTCTTTAAAAATCTTCGAGGGAGGCCTCGTGGCTGACACATTCTGCACTAAAGACAGTGTTTTGAAACTGGATTCAGAGAAAGCAGCAATGGGGAGCGTGCTGTGGGATGGAATTCTGTTTAATTCTGTTTTATTACAGAGGCTTTGTCTTAAATGTTTGTATGTCAGGAAGAAAGGCGTTGCAGTCCAAATTCGATGAAGACGACGGGATTTGTGTTGAGAAAGAGAGGTGGTAAAGAAGGGATAATTAGTTCAGCACAGTTTATAGAGGATGTAGATCCAGAATAAGAGCATGCATTGTACTTCACAGGTAGAGGAAAAACAGGAGAGGAGGGATTTAGATTTTTTTTCTTTGCTTTGAGGCAGAGGAGTTGTTCTTTAGGAAGACTGATTTAGAGTCAACGTGTAGCATTTGCTGGATGGGGAGGGGTGTGGTGACAAAATGGTCAGGCTTCTCTGAGGTCCTAGGAGTTTTCCGTGGGTGACACAGTGGAGACAGGCAGAAAAGTGAGGTGCGGAATAGATGCCCACAGAAGTCACCAGTAATGCCGCAGGCTGTCGGGCTGGAGAGAAGGTTTGGAGGGAGGACGATTCATCTAATTATAGAGATGAGCTGGAAGCACTGGCAGAATATGCAGGTGAGAAAGTTCACAGACTGGAACATAGGCTAGAAGGGAAACTTAGGAGGGCGCCAGCGGGAACTGTCTGCCCAGAGGCCTTAACTGATAGGCTTTTCAAGGGAAGCCCAAGAGAGAAGAGCCCAGGGCCTGTACAGGATAGACGGAGGCGGAAGGTCGAAAAGGTAGAAAAGGAGACTTGGGCTATGCCTCCTGCGGGAGCTATGGGAAAGAGAAGGGTGCACTCCATGTCTCTAATGGAGAAAAGGACCGCTGGATTTGGCAACAAGGAGGCCCTGCGCTACTTTTGGGAGAGCAGTTTCTGGTGGTGGGGCGGAAGCAAGGGGTCAAAGCCGTGGATGAGGAGGAGAGCACAGGGCTTCTCTTGTGACAGCCGTCCTTGAGAGAAAGGGACAAACAAGAGCATGCAGTCAGGGTGACAGGCCCAGAGAGCATGCTTGGGGATTGATGGGTTTGGGACTTTTTATAAGCTCAAAGGAAGAAACCTTTAGCTAGAGAGAGATTGAACATGCTGAGAAAATGGGAAAGGTTGAAGGATTGAGGTGCCAGAACCGTGGGTCTCCACTGAGGTTCCCACAGCTTTAAAACATGCTGGTGCCTTAGCCCCTCTCCAGAACCAGTGGCTCACAGGTGTGCCTGGGCATTAGGGGTTCTCAAAGCCCTGGAGTCTCGTCCTCCTGGCTGAGAATCAGCGTGCCGGGTGGAGGAAGAAAAGTGGTCCTGAGGATCAGCAGTGCTACGTGGAGGGCAGGATGAGCGAAGATGCGGCGACGTTTTTTCAGCCCTAAGTAAGAAACAGCGTGAGGCAGAAAAAGGAGGTAATTATAACTTTGACTGGGGTGGCTCTTATCTTCTCAGCAGAGGGGAAAGTAGCGTCTTCTGCAGAGAGGGAGCAGGGAGGCGTGGGAGCCTGAGCAATTAGAAGAGGGCTTAGAAAACGTCTGGGGAAACACGATGGGCAAGTTACTGAGAGGAATGAAGGGGTAGCCCAGAAGTAGCCAGCACTGCAGACAATGGCAGCCGATATATATAGTTGGTCCAGTTGGCATATTTTTATAACTTTCTCCAGTAATGCTTGACAGGTGGTAGGGTTATCTGAGTTGTACTTAGATGAAAAAAATCATTAAAGGGGCATTTTCTCTCTGGTTGGACATTAGCATAGAATTAAGTCAAGGGGAAAGAGGTGCTGGGGATGGCAATGTGGGAAAGGCTGCCCCAGAGGCCACACTTGGCAGCCAGCCCTTCAGGGGCTGTCTCTCTCTGTCTTCTTTCTGACTTGTCCTCTGCCGCAGCAAACCCTCCCTGAGTATCCAAGGCTCAGCCAGAGACTTTTCTTTGTTAGTCACACATTCCAGGTTCTTTCACTCCTCTGATGCTATGTATCTAAGGATTACTTTTCCAGGAATGCACTTTTGTATGTGTGCCATTTATTTGCCCCTCACCCCCAGTGGACTGTAAGCTTCCCAAGATCTTATTCATCCTATGCCTAGCACAGTACTTGGGTCAGGAGATGTTTGCTGAATGAATAGCAGACATCATTTCTCTTTTAAGTTTGAAGAACCTGAAAAATGCTTGTTGACTGAATAATTGTTAAATGAATGGGTGGGCAAAGATGAGTATGACAGATCCCTGCATTCGAAGAGCGAGGGGTTGAAGAAATGAAGCCTGTACACAGCACAAGTTAAATCACGTAGGTAGGGGCTGGCTGTAGCCCAATTGGTAGGAGGCCGATTTACCACATGGGAGGCCCCGGGTTCGGTTCCTAGGGCCTCCTCGAACGGGCAGACCACCTTGAGAAGGCAAGCTGCCGTGGGCAGGGCAAGCCGCCACGAGCAGACAGGCCGCCACGCGGTGAGCTGACTCGGGACGCCACAGCGGGGGGAGACAAGCAGACACAGAAGAACGCAAAAGATGAACACAGCAGGAACAAGCAGAAAGGGGGGGATATATAATAAATTAAAAATAAATAAATAAACCATGTAGGTGCCCTGAAAGGCTAAAGAACGGCGTGCTGTTGGAGTACAGAGAAATCACTTATACTTAGGACAGATTTCATAACCCACAGTCATCAATTCAAATAGGTTTGGGAAAGGGGTCTGAACTTCTGGAACGGCAATCACAGAGTTCTGTGCATGAGTGCACATGTGCATTTTTTGAGAGGAGAGCCCATAAAGACGAGCTCTCAGGGAAGGAAGGGGTTCTCTGAGTCAGTCTCTGGGCAGCATCTGGAGATGCAAGCGTCCATTTCAGTGGGTCCACCTCCTGCAGGTATTTCCTGCGTGCCACCATCAGCCGCCGCCTCAACGATGTCGTCAAAGAGATGGACATTGTGGTGCACACGCTGAGCACCTACCCGGAGCTGAACTCCTCCATCAAGATGGAAGTCGGGATTGAGGACTGTCTGCACATTGAGTTTGAGTACAATAAATCCAAGTAAGTGTCCCGGGCCCCACGATGGTGGGACAGGTATTTAGGGAGCCCCACGCCTCAGCTGATCCTGGTGAGGGGGCAGGCCCCAGAGGTCATACGGTGGATGCATGTACTGGGCTGGCTAGAGCGGGACTGGCCAGGAAAGAAAACATCATGGTACGTAAGCTATATTAAATGAGAGGATACATTTAAATTAAACGTCCTGTGATGTCTTCCAAAGTCAAGCTAAACTGCAGGGTTATTTGTTTTAGATTCTGTTTGTTTTGTTCTCCTCCTACTAATGAGAATACTGTCAGAATACCATTTCCCTCTTTTTATCAATTGTTTCCTGTATACAAAATGTCTTTAGAAACCAAAATGAGGAAACCAAACTTTTTTGGTTGTGGGCTCAGGACAGTGGGAGCTGAGCCACGCGGCTACCCTCTGAATGGGTGTGGAACAGACTTTTTAAAAAAAGCCCAGAACATACTTGGCACCTAGACGAGGGGGTATTTGCCCCCTTCCCTAATGCCCACTAACCACTGTCACCCAGAGCTCCCCGTCTGGGCCTCACCTCTTTGACCCGGTCCCCACGACGGGTCTGTGGGGGTGGGCTGGCCTAGGCCTGGGACTGGGATGTGTAAGTGAACCGGCTTCACACCCCTTTGTCCTCTCGGCCTCCCATGACACCTGCCTGCTTAGGGAGGGCACAGCCCACATGCAGTGCCTGCTTGCACACAGTAGTCCATAGGCAGTGATGCAGACTAGGTACGGAAGGGCCCTTCTGAAGATCTGCGTGTAACACGCAGTCAGTCCTGCAAGCCCGGCATTGCATCCTAAACTCTGGCCCGGCCTTGAGGAACAACATGCTGTGCCAAAGTGTCTGACTTATATGAGAAAGTGGAAGGGACACAGCCTGGCGCCAGGCCTCCACTCTGACACTGAGGCTGGGTGGAGGCCGGTGGGGACTAAGCGTGTCTGTCTGGAAAACGAGGGGCTTGGACCCGGCCAGTGGGTTCCAGACAGAGGAGCTGCCACAGAAAGGGTGATGTGCAGAGAGCACCAGGGGCAGGCCCAGGCCCCCACCCTCCTGAAGAGCACAGCAGTTCTTTTTTCTTTGATGTTTATGCCTCTGCACAGGAATTCGTTCGGAATAAATGGACGGCTGCTTTATAAAGGTTTGAAATCCCCAGATCCTGTGATCTCTGAGCATCCCTCCTGAAATGCATAAGTGACCCAAGTATTGCTCTTGTAGTGTTTTTATGTGATGGCTTAGTGTCTGCAGCCTTCCCAACCCACTGAAAGCAGAGGTTTACACCCTGACTCTTCCCCCTACCCAAATCCAGGGCCACATTATTCATGCTTTTTGAAATTCCTTTTCTTCACCTGCCATAGAAGGAAGTTGAATTCTAAAGTCCCTGCCAACACTCACGCCCCACAGTTCTGAGCTCCAGGTTGAGAACATCCACTGCCTACAGGGCTGTGTGCATGCAGACTGCCTGTGCTGGTGGCTCCCAATGGTAAAAGTTTGGGGGTCAGAGAGTGTTGGGTTCCTAACAGCTCAGAGAAGTGGCACCGCTGAGCAGAGCCCAGAGAGCAGGTGGTGACGGAAAGTGGTTCTTTCACCTTCCTCTGCTGCCCCTGCCACTCCCCGTTAGGGACAGAGCAGAGAGAAGCGGTTTGCTGCAAGCCATCTGCACCCAGTTCCCAAAAGACATCTGGAGGCTACAAAGGGAAGGAGACCTGGCCCCTGTGCTTGACGGACTGGTCTCTCAGTACCCGAGAATATCTCAAAAAGAACATAAACAAAAAGGTCTAAAAAGAAGTAAACATATCAAGACAGGTTAGATGAGCAAAGGTGATTGGGGGAAATGATATTCAAGAAGAGCTTCCTTGAAGTGGGTTCGAGAAGGCTGGGAGGACAGCAGGTCATTGGATTCACATAAAGAATATATTGAGACATCATTCTGCAGCAACTGTGGGTTTGTACTGTGCCTCTCCCTTAACCAACATACATGGCAAGGTACTCTCTGCTGAAACCACAAAGTCCCAAAGGTCCAGTCACTATGCAAACATCTTGCTTCCTTAACCTTCTTTTTCCTAGATACCACTTGAAAGATGTCATTGTAGGGAAGATATACTTCCTGCTGGTGAGAATCAAAATCAAGCACATGGAGATAGACATAATCAAGCGGGAAACAACAGGGACAGGTCCCAATGTCTACCATGAGAACGACACCATAGCCAAGTATGAGATCATGGATGGGGCACCTGTGAGAGGTGAGCTTCCGGGGCCCCTGTGGCTGGAGGTAGAATGCTCTCAGCCACCCCCTTTTTCTCTAGGCCCTTCCCAGAATGTTGGAGGGGTTTAGGGGAGTCTGTTGTTAAAATAAGATTTACCTATGACCCTCTTATTTTCCTCATCCCTAAATTGGGCATCAAAGGAAAAAAAAGGAGGGCTGAGTATATGGAGGCTCAAGCTCTCTACCCCATCTTCACCCAGCACAGCTTTACTATTGACCTCATGGATATAATGGAGTTCCAGTCAAGATTTCATCCCAGAAGTTATGCCTGTTCAAGAATAAACAGTTTGAAAAGTACTGGTTTAGCAGATAGTTTGAACATTTTGCTGTTTTTTTCCCTTTGACATTCTTGCTGCTTAGGAGCAAGAAAGTAATGTGTGATAGTCATGTTTGTTGCAACTAGCTCTGGTTAAACGACTCATTCACCGATTTCACTCACCAAGCATGAGTTGAGCCTCCTAGATTATTCTGGCCAACATTATCGGGTCCTGGATGTGGCTCTGGGCCTCTGACAGAAGTGGTCTTCTCCCCTAATGGAGAGGAGTGGAGCTGGTAGCCAGTTGTTTAGAAAACCCGTGTGGTTGAGAGTTAGCAATCATTTCTGTTCTCATTGGGTCTGTAGCAAGAGATGATCATGAATCTCTCTCTTGATTTCGAAGCATTTGGTGCTCTGAGGTTTATTTAGTTTCTCCTCACGGTCTCCTCCTTGTGGAAGAAGTGGCGTCGATTTCGCAGCCTGTAACACTGGGTATCTGGCAGCAGATTCATGGATGCCACCATGCCAGGCCCTTGGGGGCTTGACATTCTCAGATGCCCCATTTTCCCCACGAGTGGTGAAAGTATAACCAGCTACCATTTTTCCCATACAAATGCAATAGGGCACCAGGAGAAACAATATGAAACAGCAGATAATTAAAAAGACATTTATATTTAGCTTTAGACTACGTGATAGGTTTGGCCTTTCTCAGTGGAATTACTGCCCTAATTTCATTCCGCTCATACCAGGAAAGGCAGTGTTAGAGCCAGAAGGCACCTAAATATTACTCAGTCTGATCCCATAATATTCCAGATAAGAAAATTAAGGTTCAAAAAATTTTTTTTGATTAAAAATTTAAAAAAAAAGAAAAAAGAAAATTAAGGTTCAGAGAAAGGAACAGACTTACTCCAAAGTCAGACAACTGGTTCAGGGAGAACTGGGAGGGTTTTCTGCTTTCCAGAGCACACCACCACCCTGCCAGCCCATATTAGCATGTGGATGAATTTGGGGGATGGAGAGAGGTGGCACTGAACTTGCTGGGGAATGTGGAGAGTTAGCTGGGGTTTGACAGTTGCCTCTTGAAAACTCAATAACTAAGCACACTGCATGTGACGTGAAAAAAAAAAGCTCAACAGCCACTTCCCTGTGCTGTCCATCCTGCCGCTCAGTTCCCTGTGCTGGAAGGGTGAGAGGATGTGCAGAAGTAGGGGCCAGAGTGGGGCTTTGCGCCAGCTCCCCACTCCTCAGTGCCTGTGCTCTACTCACCTGCTGGGGCTGCAGAGATGTGGCCCAAGGGGGTGGTCACCTTGGACCTGGCCCTGATGCCTCCTTCTCCCCTTACAGGAGAATCCATCCCGATCCGTCTCTTCCTGGCGGGCTATGAGCTGACGCCCACCATGCGGGACATCAACAAGAAGTTCTCCGTGCGCTATTACCTCAACCTGGTGCTGATCGATGAGGAGGAGCGGCGCTACTTCAAACAGCAGGTGAGGACCGGGAGCCCCTCTTCAGGCCTCAGGGTGCCCCAGGAGGGACAGACAGGCATCGCTCCCGTGGACCGATTTGTCTGCTTATCTACCGAGCAGTAAAGAAGGGGAAGGGGCTCGGGTTCTGCACCACTGGTTGTCTCACCAAAGGTGGGGACATCAGGCCACCCAGTCCCACAGCAGGAACAAGGGGCTACTTCCTGTACCTAACCCCTACAGCCATGCTGCCCTTCCTGCCCGCCCCATCAGAAGGAGTCCCTACGACGGGGAGCTGTGGGTAGCTGCTGTCCTTGGGGAGACAGAAGCCAGTTTCTGCCCAGGATCCCCAGGAGAAAGTCGGGAGTCTGTGGGAAACCCTCCCCATGCTCCCTCTCATGGTGCCGTGTTGCTCCTCACCCCACCCCCTGTCCCGCAGGAAGTGGTGTTGTGGCGGAAGGGGGACATCGTCCGGAAGAGCATGTCCCACCAGGCAGCCATCGCCTCCCAGCGCTTCGAGGGCACAGCCTCCCTGGGTGAGGTGCGGACCCCCAGCCAGCTGTCTGACAACAACAGCAGACAGTGAGGCCCCTGGGGCCAAGACGCAGCTGAGCTTCCACCCCCAGCACCCCCTCTACCAAACACCAGCGGCCAGAGGGGGAGGGGAAGGAGGGTGTGGCGCTCAGCTGACTCGTTACTTGCAACCTGAAAAAAAAAATCACGTTTTTGACTTCGATTCTTTTCTCTGAAGAAACTAAGGGGCTTGGGCTGGGAGGCAGTCTCCTGGGGATTCTGTGGCTGATGGGGGGGAGAGGGGAGGAAAGCCATGTGTTGAGGCCTCCCACGTGGGGGAGCAGAGCAGGCATCCTTGGCTCCAGCGGCCAGCACGGCCCAGGGTAGCGGCAGGAATGGGGCTGGGGGAAGACACACAGTCAGGACACTACTACTTTAGGAGTCTTGGATATGCTGCTTGGAGGTTTCCAGAAGCCACCTCCACTCTTCCCTCAGTGCAGGGACCGAGGCACCTCCCTCCTTGAGCTCTAGATTCTTTTAACATCTGGGAACAGGAGCCTACAGAGGCACCTTTCACTGCTGAGAAAGAGCTGTGCACAGGGAAACACTAGGGCACACTAGGGCGGGGTCAGGAGTGTCAGCAGTGTTGAAAAGGGGCTGAGCTCTGCCCCAGGGGGAGAATTGCAGACGCAGGGGGAACAGTCTGCTTCCCCAGAGTCTTTCAGCCCTGAGGTCTGGACCAGTTTAGGGAATTGGGCTCTGGGTCCCACCAAGCCCCAAGAGAAGCATTTGTTGCTTTAAGAGATCCAACAAAGGGGCTTGATTCCTTTGCTTCCCTAACAGTGGATCCTCTTCCTTGCTCTCCATTTAATCTCTGGGAATTGGGACATGGTTTCAAATACTTGGAAATGTTCCTGCTATTGCCCCCAGGTCTCTCCCCGCTACCTATGAGTTAAGGGAAGGAGATGGTGCCTCAGTAGGAGACTTTGCTACCACAACTTCAGAATCATTCTGCTTGCCGAATCATGTCTTCATCTTCACCAGCTGACTCAGAGTTTAGGATCACTGGTATGTTTTGTTTAAAAACCCATGTATAGAAACCTCGTGAATGTTGTTAACACGAGGAAAGAGGGCAGCATTTCCTGCCGTGCTTGCACTGCAGGGGTAAAGGTGTGTGCTTTCCTTCCAAACCGCATCTGGAAATGACCAGGAATCACTCTCCAATTGGCTTCCCTCCCCTTATAGAAAGAGCCAGTGCACACCCCAAATAAGGACAATGTTTGCCACTCTGAGTTCTCTGTAATTTGTAAAGTAGAGGGGTTGGTTCCGACATCATCTTTCAGTTAGGACTCCCCTTTTCCTCAGAAATCAGTGCAATCCTGGGCCTTTGGCTGCTCGTGAAGCAGAGCTGAGATGGGAAGGAAAAGCATTTAGGATGAGACTTGAGGTTGACTGGGGGCAGCAGAACTGGGCAAGGTAAGATTGTTTCCCCATGCTGGACCCAAAGTTCAGATGTGATATTCAGCCTCCAGCTGCCTTGGATGATCAAAGCTGGGGCCTGAGCAGATAAGAGAGGCAGGTTCTTTTCTCTTTTTTCAGAGCATCAGAGTAGGCTCTGGTCTGCCTCCTGTTAATAGCC
>PVKH010045525.1:0-10501 GCA_004027955.1 Chaetophractus vellerosus
CTCCGAATGTTGAAATCAGTTCCCTTTTATAAGCAGTCAACTGAATGGATAACAGCGTCATCCATTCTTCATCCAATCTTGCTGATTGATGCAGATGCAATTAGCCCCAGGCTTGCTGGACCCAACAGCTGGGCACAATTACCTGGCCGAGTTGACACATTAGCCTAGCCATCACAACACCCAATAAAGGTGACTGCTTTTAATGTTACCATTAACATCCTTTGATCATCATGGAAAAAGTCTTCTGAGCTGCTAACATATCACAGAGAAAACATACAATGGTAAAATTCTCCAGCCAGGCACCCAGAAAAGAGCCATAAAATTCCACCAGGAGACACTGATACTGGCCTGAACCCCTTCATGGGCTGAGAGAGAACCCTTGACAACCTCTTGAGTTTAAGGGAGTTGGCTTCTTACAGACCCACTGAACCAATATATTTTCTCATCACAAAGTTTCTTGCACAGACCAACTGCAATGGCTTCATCCATGGAAATAATTAACATGCCCCTGGCAGCCTCTATTGATATTCGGTTTATAAAGCAGTGACCTAGAGGTAGGGCATCTCTTGCAGATTAATGGCTCACAAGGGTCATTACTGGTGCAAAGGTACTTCCAGAGGCTACTGTTTCCTTCCAACTGGTCCTTAGCCCACAGTTTCAACTACCAAATGCTTCGCGCACACAAGGGTCTCCATTAGTAGTTGGTATGTGCATGCAATAACAAGATTTGCCTTCAAACACTCCACTTTGCATTTTTCAAAGGAGAGAGGGCCTTAGGAATGGAATAAAACATTTATTTATGCTGGAAATCTTCACACAAAGCAACCCTGTTCTGCTTATAACCCAGTACAATGTGTGCACAGCCACAGTTGAGATGGCTTGCTGCTCGCCCCAAATGCATTCTTCTTTCTCCTTTGTAGAACGCTAATTCTATTCTGAGTGAAGTTGTGTCCAGTCAAAAAACTTAACATTCCCCAGCCCTCCTTGTGGCTAGGGGTAGCCACTGAGATAGAAGCACACATCACTTTGTGGGACATCTGGAAAGTCCTTGTCACTACTTTTCCCTTGCTTCCTCTCGCATCAGATATAGGATGGCTGGCGTTCAAGCAGGCAGTTTGTGATTTTGAGAAACATGAAGGATGATACAGCCACAAGCTGGAAGGAGCCATGGTGCCTGGTTACTTTCTGTAGCTGCTGCACCGACACTATTCTACCTCCAGCCCTCTTGTATATGGAAGAGAAATTTCTTTGTCAACAACTGTGAAGGGTCCAATATTTTACCCTATGTGCAAGGTAACAAGTTAGACTACCAGTTCCGTGGCTTCTGGCAGAAAACACGAGACTCTTGGGTCAGAGACAAAGGAGTTTGTTACTCACAACATAGCAGGCAGCATGAGCTTTGTGTTCCTGTTGGTTCCACCTGGGCCCCAAGTTCCATGGAAGCAATGAGAGGCAGCTCAGGTGACCAGGACCTTTGCACAACTGCTGAGGAACCCCTAATTTAGGAAACCCCGGTTTTTTTAATTGGCTATGAGCAAACCTGCCTGGCCTTTACCTTGTAGGGAAAGGGTATCTTTATTTTGCTACACAGCAAACAAATCTTCCTCTGCCCAGAGAGATACTATTTATATCTCTCATAACAGTTCTTAACAAATATCCCAGAGGAGATACTCCAGAACAAATTTGTCAATGCCTCTGGTCACAAGATATGCAGAAATACAAAAGACCCATGGAGAACCAACTCCCAACAATAGCCATCTATCTTGTTTAAGCCACTATTATTTCCAATCTCTGAATGGAAATGCTAATGAATTTTTTCAATGTTTGCACCACCTTGTCGTTTTCCTTCCCACCTGGTAGAACTTCGGTTATGTGAATCTCTTACGGAATCAGAGGCCATATAGGGTAGAAGAAAGCATATGGACTAACTCTGAAACCAGACTGCCCAGGTTCTGATCCCAATTCCATTCTTCAATAATTGTGTGACTTCCAGCAAGTTACCTAAGAGTACCCAGCTCAGAGCTGTGGTGAGGATTAAATGAGTTAACACATGCAAAATTCCTGGAGAATGCC
This sequence comes from Chaetophractus vellerosus, assembly GCA_004027955.1. Lineage (NCBI taxonomy): Eukaryota > Metazoa > Chordata > Mammalia > Cingulata > Chlamyphoridae > Chaetophractus > Chaetophractus vellerosus. Next base: position 2,074 of record PVKH010045525.1, read on the forward strand.
TGACAGTAAAGCGTTCCTAGAGGAAAGCCTGGTGATCACAGCAAAGCTTTGGAATCACGCAAACCCGGGTTTGAATCCCAGCTGCACCGCTTACTAGCTGGGTGATGTGGGATAAATGTCCTAACCATTTCGAAATTTAATTTCTCTATCTGTAAAGGAACGTGTTCCCTGCAGAGAGCTGTGGGAACGAAAAGGGATCATTCCTACGAAGTGCTAGCACAATACCTGGCACCTGCAGAAGTCTTAGGAACAGCTGTCACAGCTTGTTATTGCTGTAATCTCTCACACGTGTGTTCAACTCAAAACCTGTTCTTTAATCATTTGGAGACATCAGAAGACCTTTGTACTTCTCACTCTACCACATGAATATTTTTAGTCAAACATTATTAAATTTCTCTGATTGCAAACCCTTTTCATCTTCTGATTTCGTTCTCACAGAGGTCGCTTCAGGTCACCTCAACCTCATCAAATTCTCCGTCGGCCCAAGTGCATCATAGGTAGATACAGGTTCTCAGAGCTAACTGTTTTTTATGCTTCTGAATCAGTGAAAAGGATTTGGTCTTTCTTCTTTTAAAAGGTCTCCGAACTCCATTTGTTCTAAATAATACTCTATGAGAAAGATCCAAGTGCTAATTGAAAGCATTTCATTCCCCACATATTAAATAAAAAATGAGATCTGGAATTTCTCATCTACACTAAAATCCTCCAGTGCTACTCACATTTCTAATATGAACCCTAACACACTAAAACAATTTCAGAGTTTTCAAAGTTTAAAGATTTTATAGATTTTCTTAAAGTAAGATTGATTTTAATTATTTTAAAATACAGCATTTACAAGAATGTCACTGTAGCCTTTCTTCATCTCATCACATCTTTTTGACAGCTGAGAAAGGTCTCCTTCATACATCTGAATTAGATCCTATAATAAATGACGATCTTAACTTGAGACAGGTTTATTACATGATAGAACCCCAGCAGTAAACTTATAATTAAGCAGTAATCTTAATAGAAGTGAGCTTGAGCATATGTTCCAATAATGTGCAAAGATTTGAAAAGAGCTAAGTGCTGGGTGATAGAGGTTTTTTCCATTTATTAAAGTGTTTGAAATGATCTCTATTCTTTATCCCTTTTTCTGACATCACCAGGCTGAATTCTCAAACTCGCAAAAACAAATCTTGGGTTCCTTCTGCTAATATAGTTTTCCACATCAGAACTAGAAAAAAAAAACAAAAACCCTGAAAAATTGTCCCAACAACTTTGAGGGTTGCCATTACTGACCCGGGAAATCCTCATAGCAAAAATCCCACCAGAGTCAGACACAATTCAACAAGTTTTGATTGAGAAGTTATACCCTTCATCATCTGGAGAACTCCTCTTCATCCTCCAAGGAAGCCAAGTGCCCTCCCCTCTGGGAAGCCCTCCCTGATTTCTTTTAGCTCAGCGTGGAATAGATACAGGCATCTATCCACCTGTGTCATCGCAAAGTGTCCTGAGCGCGTCTTGACCATTGCATTTACCCCACGTTGGCATAGTTTTTAAATTATTTTCGTATTACTCAGTTGTAGCCTCCGTCTTAATATTCACTGTAGAACATAGCGGGTGCTCATATAAGTGCTGGGACAACAGCGTACATAAAAATGTCTTCAAGAAGTCTAATGTAACTACCAGGAAAAACTAGTTCGAGGTAAGGCAAGGGTGCAATTGCAGCTTCAGAGGTTGTTAGCCAGGAGCTGCCATGGAATCATTGTGCGCCGTGCCATGGGCCAAGGTGGAGATAACAACTAGACCTCTGCACCGCACAACCGATGCTGGGAGGATTGTTTTCAAAGGGAAGTTTTCATTGCACAAGTGTTCACTGTCCTGACAGTGTGAGCATTTCAGGACTCCCTACATTTGTAATCTCACTGTCCATTGTTAACACTACTGTGTTTCTATCCCCCTCTATCTTTTTGTGCTAAGTTTCCTGGAAATTGTCTTAAAGAAATAATCATAAATCCACCAAAAGATTAAAGAATTTATTAAAAAATTGGAAACAACTAAAATTTATACCAGTATGTGAATTGTTAAACAGATGATGGCACATCCCTTTAAGGGAATATTTTGTATGTAACCAATAAAAATCACATTTTTGAACAATATTTAATGACATATAGAAATATTTATGACAATGTAAACTACAAAAGCAGTAGAGAATGCTTTATATTCATGTCATCTTAACTTTGTTTATATATATAAAATAAATGCATGAATATATGCATAGAATTGTGTGCTTTCTTTGTTCTTTGTTCTAAAATAGGAAACGCTGCTGAACCAATGTAAAATCACAATAGAATTTGCTAGAACTGGCATTTGAAAGAAAATTTTCATCTGAAACAAGGTCATCCATAGTAAACTTGATTATACAGCTAGTCTGGGGAGTGGGAAGTCCAGTTTGCTCAAACAGTCTGGTTGTCACAGTTGCATCATAAGACGTTCCCACGTTCCCATTTGCACAAGACTCATGTGCGATACAACAAACTTGCATGAGACTAGACAAAATGCAGATATTCTTTGTGGCAGTTTGTCAGTTTGATATAGTTATGAATTCCAAAAGTAGATATGGGATTACGCTTGTAAACTGGACAGTTCATCTGGGCATGATTAAGTTACGATTAGATCTTCCATTGGGCCAGGTCAGTAGGGTGTTGAGCCACACCCCTAGGTGGGTGGGGTCTCAAAGATAAAAGACATGGCAAAGGAGTTGGAGTTTTGAGTTGGAGTTCTGATGCTAAGATTTAATGCTGGAGCCCCTGGAAGTGAACACACAGAGGAGCTTGGTCATGAGGAAAGAGCAAAGGACCTGGGAAGAGAAACAAGCTGTTTGCCTGACAGTCTACAGCTGGGCTTGTATAGATAGCAGAGGAGCTGAACCCAGAGACAAGCAAACCCTGGGAAGAGAGGAACCCAGGAAACCTGAACCCTCGCAGATGTCGGCAGCCATCTTGCTCCAACACATGACAATGGACTTTGGCGAGGGAAGTAACTTATGCTCTATGGCCTGGTAACTGTGGACTTCTACCCCAAATAAATACCCTTTATAAAGACCAACAGATTTCTGGTATTTTGCATTAGCACCCCTTTGGCTGACTAATACATTCTTGAATGAACTTGAAGGCATATTTTATGGACTTGGGGACTTGAGAATACTAAGAGGGAGTGTGCTTTCACTGAAAGGAGTCTGTGTGATTTATAATGACGAGTAAATCACTTAACCTGTTCTCAACCTCCTCCTCTCAACATGAGGAAAAATAGAACTCCTTGCCTCACAGAGTCATGGCAAAAATCGAATGCCTTTGCATATGGAAAGGAATTTTTAATTTACAAATCACTAGTCCAATGTGAAGTATGAGTAATTTTATTACCATGGTTCTGAGGCCATTAACAATTACCAGCAGCTTGATTGTATTTCTGATTTACTGTGGTAAATGCTTTAATGGTGAGAAAATAGGGAATATTAAGAAGTCAAAGAGTAAGCTATTACTAGTGGTCAGCCCAGTAAGTGGCAAAGAGAACTGTAACCACAGCCACAAAACTGAATGGACTGGGAGTAAATATGGCTTGAGTGATTGAGCACCTGCTTCCCACATGGGAGGTCCTGGGTTTGGTTCCTGGTGCCTCCTGAAAAAACAAAAACAAACAACCAACAAAACAAATGAAAAAACCAACTCAGGGAAGCCGATGTGGCTCAAGGTTGAGCACCGGCTTCTCACATATGAGGTCCTGGGTTCAATCCCCAGCCCCTGGTACCTAAAAAAATAAAAATAAAAAATAAAAAACTAGATGGACTGATTTGAGGACCCTATTCCAAAATCTAAGCCTACCCAGGCCGGTATATTAGAAAGACCACTGACACCGTACACGCTTAAGTTTAATTTCTAGGCTGCAGTTAATCCTCATTATTCACAGTTTCTGTAATTGTAAATTCATCTACTTGCTAAAGTTTATTTGAAGCCCCCAAATCAATACTCACAGTGCGTTCTCAGTCATTTGCAGACAGGCCCAGAGCGGCAAATAATTTGATTTGCCCAATTTGCATATTCCCAGGTGAAGCTGAACAAGGCAACGCTCTGTTTTCTTGTTTCCGCTCTCATACAGTAAACAAGTGTCCTTTTCACGGTCTATTTAGTGCTGTGTTTTGTGCATTTTTTGTGCTTTCTATTGGTGATTTTGCTGTTTAAAATGGTCCCCAAGTGTAATTCTGAAGCGTTGTCTCGTGTTCCTAATTGCGAGAAAGCTGCGATGAGCCTTTCAGAGGAAACGCGTGCATTAGCTAAGTTTTGCTGAGGCATGAGTTATAGTGCCGTCAGTCATGAGTTCAGGGCCAATGAACCAACAAAACATATTAAACAAGGTGTTTTTAAACAGAAAACGCACATAAACAAGGTTTTGTATTGATCAGTTGGCAATGTTGTGACCAGAGACCTACTGGAATGCGCTCCTTTATTTCCCCTAAAAACAATGGTTCCACATTTGTGAGTTCAGTGTGTGCAGCACAGTAGAGATAAAAACTATCACGGGCAGCAAGAATCGACTGTGTGTGATAAGTGAGGCATTATTTAACTTCTCCAGGCCCCAGGTTTGTCCACTGTTGAATGGGAATAATAAGACCTCCTCCCAGGGTTGTGATGAAGTATAAGTGAGACTAAACACGTCGCCTGCTTAGTACAGCCCTCGGCACATCCTAGGTCCCTAAGTCCTGCTCCCTCTCCTTCCCGACACTGACCGAGAGCTCCATTGGCCTCTCTATTTAGAGACGTTCAGTGACAGCCCTTTGTACGTATGGCATCATAGAACTAGGGGTGGACAGAGAGGGAGGTATATACCCCCAAACATCTTGATCAAACATGAACAACAACAAAAACCTAAACTCACAAATCCTTAACGATTAGAAAAAGGGGGAAATTTCCAAAACGTCACAAATAAATTGCATACAATTGTGGAAAATATCATGATTCTATTTGTTTCAAAACTTTATTTTAAGAACAAAGGTAAGTAATCATGATAGAAAACAAACTATAATAATTTTCCCTTAGGATAAATTTTTCAGGGGCTTACTCCTATCTTGAGTTAAAAATATTCTGGTGAAAACTGAAAGAGTGCCCGACGGCAAAATGGAATTTCGGACCAAGGGCGGGCAAGCCTTTCATCAAATACACCAAACCTGTGCCATCAGGAGGGTGGAGAAGTAAGGGCAGTTCTCCACTCCATCTTCTCATGCCAATACTTTGCACCAAAACAGCTCTTGGTATTTTTCAAACGACTTTCAAATACATTATCATAATTGAGGTATGTGAATGAAGCAAACCAGGTTTCTCATTCTACAGATGAGAAAACTGGAATGGAGAGAGAGAGGGGAAACAGTGCTAGCAAAATGACTATACAATAAACTCAACCCAGACCCAGGTCTTTAGATTTCCAGAATTACAAGGGCAATATTCTATTTAAGCTGAAATCTGCCAAATGGGCATGTTTATGAAGTTTACCATATATTTCAGATGTATTATTTCTAAAGATAAACAGCCTTCTATGAACAATGTTTTAAGACATTTAAAATTTCCTCCTCCAAATGTGTCCGATTAAAAATTCCTAAACAAACAACATCAAATCAATATTTTGAAACTGCTTTGCATTACAAATAACAGGCTGAGGGGAATGAAAGCTGTTTCAAATGAGGAGCTAATCCATGAACATTTTTGCTATAATTTTAGAAGCTGCTTCTATGTACCATCCGTTTCCATGTCGTGGTCTTCAATGGTGGCAAGAAGGCAAAGAAAACAGACTTTATTGAAGTTTGCACACAATGCTGGGTGAGGCTTCCACGAATGGAAAGGAATCTCTGATCACATAACACAGAGGGGCAACTTCAAATTCTTTCAGTTCCTGAAGAAATGTGGCTAACTCTGCTTAGTGCAAAAGATTTTGTTGAACAAGGGCAAAAATCAAGGTGAGACTCCTCTACTCTCCTCAAAGCAGAGACAACTACAAATAGAATATGGTAATAATAGGCAGGCGGGACTATTCTATTCTTTTTTAAAATGGAAAGAACAGGAAGTTGATAGCTCCTAGGTAAATGTGACAAGAACTGAAAGCACAATAGAATCTAAATCCATCCAACTGCCAAACTCAGTAACATCCCAACAAAATTAGTTTTTCACAAAAGAATACATTTTCCTCCCATCTCCTCTACCCTCCTAGTTTTCTCCTCTGGAGATTCCCACCAACAACATCTAATTGATTGGGACTGGTGGGGATTTTAGTTACTCCAAAGGCTAAACTTGGGCCCCGCCCCTCAGGGCTATTTAAAAGTGTATTTCAGCAATATGTGGTGTTCATGTAGATAGCAAGTTCTTAATAGAATCTCGGAAGATGTTCTTTGGCAGAAAATGATTTCATAGACATTTTTCATTATGATAGATGTGGTATTATAGCTGTTATAAAAAATTTCAAGCTGTGTTGCAGCTTTGTCACTAACGTTATAAATCACTCACTCATATATTAAAGTCTGTGGAAAGCAACTGGAGGAAAGGGAAAAACCCAGCATCTCCTGTTTACAGGCTAGGTATAATTTGGTATTATTCTTAAAGGTTCAAGGTAGCTTAGAAACTCTGTATTCAGTGCTTAAGTTAGGATCAGGAGATCACAGTCCAGAACTGCTGAGAAGGGGGGGAAACATCCAAGCAGTGAGTTAACATTGTCTACGTATATCCTGATGTGAAAGGCAAATGCTGTGCTTCCAAAGAGATGGAGGAGAGAGAAGCTCACTGCCATTTGCAAGATAAGCTAGCAAGGGAATTCATTAAGAAAGTACGCACATTAAAAGCGACTCTGTACAGCCCATGTGATTTATTTTATACACATGGAAGCTGCATGCCTTCGTTGGTCTCCCATTCTTCCACCTTTATAAGCAGTGGAACTATGTAACTACAACTCTGATTCAGTTGGGAAGAAGCTCCTAATTTGGAGTATTCCAAATTTAAGGATGCCCTCTCTCTCTAGCCCATATTGAATCTTAATAATTTAAACAATAAAATTAAAATGGCAGGGAGAGGCAAAGACCCATCACAGAGTAACATCTGCTCTTTCTTCTCTATCAAAAGCAAATACAGTATCTAAATACAATGCGCACCACTTTCAACCCTTGTCGCAAAGCTGGCACCCTATGATCACAACGGTCTGACAGCCAATTTGGCTCATGGGTGGAAGTGGGTTGACGCTAACGGCGGAGGGCATTGATTCCCCACAATGTGCAGCCAAGCATCTAGGCCAGTGGTTCTTGACCCAGGTCAATTTTGTCCCCACAGGACACTGGCGATACGAGGAGACATTTTTAGTTGTTATCACTAACACTACCCACCAGATGCCAGCAGGGTAGAGGGCAGGGATGCTGCTCAGCAGCCTACAATGCCCAGAACTGCCCCCACAACAAAGACTTCTTTGGCCCAGAGGTAAGCAGAGCCAAGACTGAGAAACCCTGGCCTAGGGTTCACCAGGCAAACTCTCCAGCCAAGGGACTGATGGTCTTATCTTTTTTCACAACACTCATAAAGACAGGAATTGTAAGCCCGGGGTGAATTCTGATTCCAACCTCATTTTCATTATTTGAGACTCAATTCTATTATTGATAGAGATACAAGAGTTTCATATTTTTTAAATAAAGGGGCTTTAACCAGAGATTTTAGACATTCCTCATTTTCCCCAATGAAGCCCTTTGGATATCCTGTGGAAATCAGTGCAGTGGCTTGGGCTTAAGAGCAGTGGCCATAATCTATTCAAATAATGCATCTTTTGCTCCTATAAAAAAAAAAAGAATAAGCATCATAGAGTGGTGCCCAGGTTAAAACCCATCCATCAGTGTTCCAGAGTATTCACTATATCTGTATCCCTAACACAATTACCGTAAGGGGAAAGGATGGGAAGGGAAGCACATGGAGGGATGGACATTACACAATGAAGCCTTTGTCTGGCTTGCATAGCATCCCATTTTTTTATCCCAATCCTAAAATTTTGTATAATTTATACCCAGGAAAACATGAGGTTCAAAGCTATTAGGTAACTTGACCAAGGTTCCACTACCGGTAAATGAAAGAGCTGGAATATTTTTTGTCAGACTTTGGAATATCACATTAGAGATTCATTTCTATGCTTAAGTCATCCTTGATTGCAGGAGCCAGGATGTGAAAATGGTGATAGACCGGCTGGCTGGTTTGAAATACAAATTCGATAAAATTCAAACATGGTTATGAAATCTAAAGTGATTCATTGACTAATGAGCAAGTCTTTATCAATTCCTTATTGTACCTGAATTAAAGCCCCAAACACCAACAGTAAGCAAACACTAACATGAGAACACAAAGCCAGTAAGGGAAGAGCCACTTGCCCTGGCTCCCTC
>PVKH010045526.1:0-10493 GCA_004027955.1 Chaetophractus vellerosus
AAAGCTCAATCATTTACCATTCTGAAAATCATAGGGCCCTTAAGAATTATGCTAAATCTACTCTGCCTGTGCTCTGTGAATGGAGCAACAAAGCCTTGATGGCAGTACATCTGTTTACAACATGGTTTACTGAATATTTTAAGCCCCTGTTGAGACCTACTGCTCAGAAAGAAAGAAAAAAAAAGATTCCTTTCAAAATATTACTGCTCATTGACAATGCACCTGGCCACCCAAGAGCTCTGATGGAGATGCACAATTATATTAATGTTTTCATGCCTGCTAACACAACAACCATTTTTCAGCTCATGAATTAAGGAGTCATTTCAAAGTTCAAGTCTTATTATTTAAGAAATGACTTTTCGTAAGGCTATAGCTGTCATATGAGGTGATTCTTCTGATGGATCTGGGCAAAGTAAATTAAATACCTTCTGAAGATGATTCACCATTCTAGGTGCCATTTAGTATATTCATGATTCATAGGTGGAAGTGAAAATATCAGCATTAACAGGAGTTTGAAAAAAGTTGATTCCAAACTTCATGGATGACTTTGAGGGGTTCAAGACTTTAAAGGAGGAAGGAATAGCAGTTTTGATGGAAATGACAAGAGAACTAGAACTAGCAGCAGATGCTGAAGATGTGACTGAATCACAGAAATCTAATGATAAAATAATGGATGAGGAGTTGAGTAAAGAAAGTGGTTTCTTGAGATGGAATCTATTCCTGGTGAAGATGCCAGGAACATTGTTGAAATGGAAACAAAAGATTTAGAATATTATATCAAATTAGTTGATAATGGAAGTATTGACTTTAATTTTGGAAAGAAGTTCTACTGTGGGTAAAATGCTATTAAACAACGTCAAATGCTACAGAGAAACCTCTGTGAAAAGAAGTCAATCAATGAAGCAAACTGCATTGTTGTCTTATTTTTAGAAATTGCTACAGCCACCCCAACTTTCTGCAACCACCACCCTGATCAATCAGCTGCCATTAACAACAAGGCAAGACCCTTCACCAGCAAAATATTATGACTCTCTGAAGGCTCAGATGATGGTTAGCATTTTTTAGCATAAAATGTTTTAATTAAAGTATGTAGGGAAACAGCTGTGGCTCAATTGGTTGGGCTCCCATTTACCATATGGGAGGCCCCTGGTTGGATTCCCGGTGACGGCAAGCCGGCCCGCACGGCACAGTGAGCTGTGAGCTGGTGCAGCAAGATGACCCAAAGGTAGACAAGCAGTCATAGAAAATGCACAGTAAATGGACACAGCAGGCACAAGCAGCAAGGGGGGGGGGACATAAATAAATAAATAAAAATAAATCTTTAAAAAATAAATAAAGTATGCACATTGATTTTTAGATATAAAGCTATTGTACACTTAATAGACTACAGTATAGTGTAAACATAACTTGCAAATGCACTGGAAAAACAAAAGATTTGTGTGACTCCTCACTTTATTGTGATATTCATTTTATTGCAGTGTTCTGGAACCAATTCAACAATATATCCATGGTATGTCTGTACAAAATATTGGAGAAAGTACTATATATCTCTCTTCTTTATCTTTTTATGCCCAATAGCTAAATAATAACCTAAGTAAGAAAAATTTTAAGAGGACTATCAACACCTCTGAGCCCCTAGGATATTAAAATGTGGTAAAGGAAATGAAGATTTGCTAAGCCTCATGGAGGAAACAAATGATATTTGACCAATAAATAGAATGTATCATCAACCCAGTCATAATGTTTTGATTACTATTTTCCAGCCCTCTTTGGCAGGCCACAAATGGTAATAAAGAAATTGTACCATGAATGTTTCCAAGCTTGGTGAATATCCCAAAAGCAATTGTATAGGTAGAAGAAAGGAAAAAAAAGCCTTGGTGGATAGTCTGCTGAAATGTCTGACAAAGAGATTCAGTCATTGCCAGATAAATTTAGGTAGTGATGGAGACTACTAAATTGAAAAATGCAGGACTGAAAAAGACCAGAGTTTTAGATGAGCTATAAACAGTGGTTTACAGATGTAATCTTAAGGAAAGGGTCCTTAAACTTGAGTCTCTGAATGCTAAGAGGAAAATGGATAAAATTCATTTTTGTATCTAAGATTTGTTTCATTTTTAGAGTGACTAGAGATTTCACTAGATTATTAAAGGGGTGTGTATCACAAAAGAGGTTAATTGCGACTACCTAAGTTAAGATAAAAAAATAGTCTCCAATTATGAGTGATGGTTAATGTCTAAACATGAAAAAAATGTGACAAAATTGGCGAAAGACAAGTAGAAATTTAGAGGGGGGAGGGAAATTAGATAGTATTTAATAAAATTTATTTCCTTTACATGAGGATATTGACATACATAAAAATAAGCTTCTTTAGGAAATATTAAATTTCAAGTTGGTCTTATATATTAAAATATGTGAGAATTAGTGTTTGTGAAAAATAAAACAATGTTGATGTGAAATAACAATGATATATAAATCCACAAGATTGAGAAAGTTTAAAATAGTACTTAGACTGTAATCAGAATCATTCAGATACTAGAAGAATCTGTCCACTTCGTGATTGCACTAATTTGAAAATATTTGTTCAAAAGCATTCAAATAATGGAGATACTAGAAAATGTGATGAGCTGATAAGGCTGATCAGACCTTGAATTGTAGAATAAAATATTTATATATCCTAGTAAGTTGAATAAATGTTAGAAACAACCTAAGTAAATTTCAGTGAATTTCCAGGGAATCGGCTAAAACAGGCAAAAGTGTAGAGAATAAATAGATTTAAAATATATCTAATAGCTATAGATGCCAATAAATTTATGAAATGTTAGCAATGTTTAATGGTTAAAAATTCTAAAAATGAACTTATGGAATAAATAACATCACATCAGTACTCTCCATAAAAAATTTTAAGTGGCCATTTTTTTAAAAGTGGTCAACTCCATACCTTTAAAAGGCAGACACAAAGAACCAGATATTTCACAAAAAGGGAGAAAAGCTTCTTCTTTCAGAAGATATTAATTATCTACCGTGTACCAGGCACTGTTCTAGACATGGGATTGGCAAAATATAAACACAAACTAAGAATGGTTTCTGCATGTTTAAAGTGTTCTAAAAGAGAAGAGGAGAGAGAAAGCAAAGGAGAAAGAGGAAAAGGCGGGAAATATGCAACAAAAATCATCTGTGGCACACAAAGTCTAAATATTTACTACCTGGCCTTTACAGAAAAATGTTCTTACCAGAGTTCTAGGCATTCAAATAGAGGTTAATTAAGGCCTACAGAAAAGACTGGGAAAGTAGGAAATATAATGGATTTTATATATGTGATAGGTTTTGCAAAAATAATAAAAAGTTATTCAAGAAATAAAGGGACTTAGATAAAAAATAGTTTTATTTTCTGCCAGCTATTATAGTCATTTATTATTCCTATACATTTCTGAAAATTAGAAATTAGGAATGTTACATTATTTAAAATATGGCAGTTTAAAGGTAATAAACAGTGTTTGGAATTTGATATCATATATATTTGGGTTTGAATTGTGGCTCAATTACTTTCTAACTCTATGAATTTAGGCAAGTGAACTTCTCTAAGCATATCCATATCCATTCTCTGAGCATGCCCTCATCTATTGACCTGGAAGAGTTTGATAAGGCAAGGTGGAGCAGAGCCTGGCTGAAGCCAAAGGCAATGCACTAAAGAGAACTGGATGCTTGGAAGTGAACTGAAAATGATGCAGAAGCGAATATCAACTTCAGGGCTAGACATCGGAGACTTTTTTAAAAAGGCTTTTGTCACAGTTTGGCATTGTTTATGAATTCCAAAAATAGTTATTGGATTATGTTTGTAAACTGGTCTGTCAGAAGAATCACTTTTAATTGGTTAAATTATGATTTGGACTTTGGGCCACATCAGTAGGGTGTTGGGTCCCCGTCCCTTGGTGGGTGGGGACTCACAGATAAAAGGCATGGCAAAGGACAGAGTTGGAGTTTTGGTGATGGAGTTTTAATGCTGGAGCCCGGGGAAGTAAGCACACAGAGGAGCTTGGTCATGAAGAAGGAGAGAAGGCCCAGGGAAAAGAGAAAAGCCATTTGCCTGATAGTCTACAGCTGACCTTGTGGAGAGACGCCAACCTGAGCCTGGAGAGAAACAAACCCCAGGAAGAGAGGAACCCAGGAAGCCTGAACTCTTGGCAGATGTTGGCAGCCATCTTGCTCCAACACGTGGCATCAAACTTTGGTGAGGGAAGTTACTTACGCTTTATGGCCTGGTAACTGTAAGCTTCTACCCCAAATAAATACCCTTCATAAAAGCCAAACAATATCTAGTAATTTGCATCAGCACCCCTTTGGCTGACTAACACACCTTTATTAAAATTTATTTATTTATTTTTATTTTTAGGAGATAACCCAAGAGTGAACCCGGGACCTAATATGTGTGAAGCAGACACTCAACCACTGAGCTATATACACTCTGCAGAGACTTTTAATTAATTTTAATTGCTCAGGGATGGATGGGGCACAAACAAAGTTTTGTTTGATTTGTTTTCTTTTTGAATCTCCATGTAATTCTAACATGAAGCCAGGATGGAGAACTAAAATGATTGCCAACCCACTGAATAATTATTGCCCAAATAATTTGTGTATTGTAATTATATCAATATATAGAAGTTATTGCATATATTTTACTATTTATAAAAATTTAAAATTAATTATGTTAAATACTAATGAGCCTAAACTTGACAAGATCAAGATCCACTTGAAATTCAAAAAAAAAAGACTTGAGAAATATAAAAGAAATGTAAAGGATTCAATGTAACTACAAAGTTGAGAGATCAGAGATGATAGATTGAAAATAGACTCGCCATCTTACATTGCCCATATGCCTTCCTGAAATTACTTTGTCTCTTAAACAAAGAATTTTATCATCTAATGAACACTACAATTACTCCCTTGCATGCAACTTCAATTGCTTGCCTTTCTCTCCCTCTATAATACTCACAGTGACACCCTAACCCTGGTTGAATCCAGTTGTCCTCCTACTTGGTGCCATCATCCAAACAGCTAAATGTGATAGAAGAAAAACATGGAGGTATGCTGTTTGGTTTTAATTTTCAGGTCAGTCTACAGTTCTTACACTATTCTTTCTCCAATCAATTTGGTTGCTGTTCCTGAAGATGATTACTTTGAAGCTTCTCCATTATTCACAAATCTAACATATCCATTCTCCTCCTCATAAAGCTGTTGACTTTGCTTCTATTTTCAGTGTCTTCAAGTAAATTATTTATTTTCCTTGGTATAATGTCAAATAAACTTTCCTTGTTCTTATCAAAAGTCAGCCTTTCATTTGTACAGCCTCAGTCCCTTCAACCAAAATTAAGGTTTTGCCCTACAATTATTTTTTCCCTTTTCCACTTGACCATTCCCATCAATAGTCATATATCTCACATTTAGAAAGTAAAATCCTTGACCCTATAATTTGCTGCAGATGTTGCCTGAGCCTGACTGCATTCCTCTTAATAGAAGTACTCCTAAAAATGTCTATATTAACTATTCCCATAGCTTCACTCCACCATTTGTTTCCTTAACTGTCTCTAATACAACTTTGATCAGGACCACTGCACTGAAATTGATCTTTTATTTTCAATCCTCATCTTAATTTAGTTCTCAGCAACATTTGGCACAGTTAATCACTTACTTCTTCAAATATTTTTTACATTATTCTCCTAAAACACCAGTTTTCTCCCTAAAACACTGGCTTCTCATTTTCAGCATTCTGGACTGACTCTTTTCCTCATCTCAAGCTTTAAGTGGCAGGGTGCTCTAAGACTCTGCTCAGTTGGTTTCTTTCACTATCCTTATTCCAAATTTATTTTTTCTAGTCACACATTGTAAAATATCATCTCAGTACATATTAATTTAATGAACGTCTGAATAAATATATATGAATGTACAGTAGAATTAAACAAAAAGCCACTTGTGCATCTTTGCCATAGCCTAAGATCCTAGGAAGAAAAGATAGTTTAAGACATTCTGAATGGATAATTCAGAAATAAGAACTAGAAGCTCAGGGGCACAAATGATCATATATATAATTTTATTCCCAAGCTTTAACCCCACTTGACCCATGTACAAAACTGTCTAGTTGACATCTCCATTTGGAAATATTGCAGGCATCTCTAAATTATCAAGTTTAAAAACTTGATAGTCCTTATCTTTACTTCTGTTAGCAGAATGCTCTGGGTTCTGGGCTTCTCGGTTCTTGGCTATGTTGCATTAAGGATTTTAAGAACATGCCCTAGTGTAGGTAAGGGAGTAAAGAGTTTATTAAGAAATTAGAAAAAAGATCATATACAACCTGAGACATCAATGTGACATGCTACAGGGTGAGACACCCTCTGTTCTGGGATTCTCTGTTTTATGGGATATCCCAGGGGTTAGAGTTTATGCTGATTGGAGAATTTGAAACAAAGTGGGGGAGCTTCTTTGGCGGGTTGGATTTTAGGTGTTGATGTCTGGTGGTGATTGGCGTCTACCTAATGCTCCTGAGCCCGTCTGGAGTTCGCTGTGTGAAAGGCTTATGAAAATAGGTGGATGGTGTGGGATTTCCTGTTTCTCTCCTTCTTTCTTCTGGGTGGATGCTGTAAGCTACATTCTCGTAACTTGTTTGTGCACATCAGCAGGTGGTACTTCTTCTGCAGCTGATGGATGACTGCTGCAAGCTGCCTCTTCATAGCATGCTTGTGTGAGTCCAGTAAGATGTTGCTTCAGACTTTTCTACTGGGTGGTGTTTCTGGGGAAATTTATTGGGTTTTCTACCTCTCCTCCTGAAGTCCCTCTTCTACCCTGCCACACTTCCCTGCAAAATATTTTAAAATATACATAACTAAAGAAACTGTTTCACCTATCATCTTCTCTACCTTAGTTAATAACAAAACATTACTCAGGCCAAAGATCTTAGAAATACCTTGCTTTCTGATTTTTTCTCTTATCCAAATCAATTGGTTCCATTGGCTAAACCTGCAAAATAAATGTTAAATATGAGCATGTCTCACATCTTCTACAGCTTTCATCTGACTATGTCTTACCTGAGACCAAAGCATTTTCAACTCTTTTTTAATAGTATACATAGACTACTTGTCTTTCTATTTCAGTCCTTACCCCCTATAATCTGTTCTCTATAGTAATATTTTTTAAAATTTATTTTAATATTGAAGATGTAGTTTTATAGAAAAAAATGCAGAAAATATGTAGTTCCTATATATCCCCTATTATTCATATTTTTCATTAATGTGGTACCTTGTTATAATTGATGAAAGAATAGTATTATAATTGAACTATAAACTATAGTTCACAGTTTAAATTAAGGTTTAATGTTTGTGTTGTACAGTCCTTTGTTTTTTTTAATTTTTATTCTAGTAAAATATACATAAGCTAATATTTCCCCTTTTACCCAAGTTCAAATATAATATTCAGTGGTGTTAACCTCATACCCAATATTATTCCACCATTGCCACCACCCATTACCAAAACCTTTCCATCACAGCAAACAGAAATTCTATGCCAATTAAGCGTTAACTCCTCATTTCATACCCACACTTGCCCCTGGTAACCTGGACATTAGTTTCTGACTCTATGCATTTGCTTATTCTAATTATTTCACATCAGTGAAACATAAAATATTTGTCCTTTTGTGTCTGCCTTATTTCATTCAACATGATGTCTTCACAGTTCATCCATGTTGTTACATTTATTAGAACTTCATTATTTTTTATAGCTAAATAATATTCCGTTGCATGTATATACCATATTTAGTTTATCCATTCATCCATTTATGAACACTTGGGTAGCTTCCATTTTTGAAAATTGTGAATAATGCCACTATGAACATTGGTATGCAAATGTATGTTTAATTCCATGATATCAATTCCTTTGGATATATACCTTGAAGTGGGAATATCAGGGCATATGGTAATACTACACTTAATTTTCTGGGGAAACAGAAAACTGCTTTACACAGTCACTGCACCATTTTACATTTCCTCCAGCAAGGAATGAGTGTTCCCATTTATTCACATCCTCTCCCACACTTGTTATTGTCTGTCTCTTTAAATAGCACATTTTAGCCATTTGGTGGGTAGAGGTAGTACCTCATTATGTAAAAGCCTGGCTCATTGCAGCTGATTGAGAGGGGAACAGACATCTTCCTCACCATCAGCTGTTTCAAGTGAAAAGGGAGGTGGAGTCAAGGGGCTTTTGTTCAGTGAATTCAGCCAGCAGAGCCTGCTTTGAATTGGTGCCCTGGAGATTCAGCACAGGAACACAGGAAAGCTGAAACACCTCCATGAAAAGGTGTGCTGACAAGTGCCATCTGCTGGATCATCTGGAAATTGCGTGAATGAAAAACTGTTTTCAGTTCCCTCTGTACCCTAAGGCATGGGGGAAAATCTGCAACCCATAGCGAGTCCCTGGCCTGATTTTTATAACTAAAGCTAGACAACTTTAAAGACTTAGAATAAGTTGAACCAAATATCAAAGAAGCTCTTTGAAAAAAAATAGGCAAGAGAGAGAAATTGACCATCAGAGTAAATTCACCAACATATTCAGATGGCTAGACATCAGCAAAAAATTACAAGCCATACTAGGCAATAGAAAGAGATGGCCCAACCAAAGGAACAAACCAAGTATCCTGAAGAGATACAGGATTTAAGACAAGCAATCAGTGACAATCACACAACTTTCCTAAATCAATTTAAAGAATTTAAACTATATATTACTAAAGAAACAAAAGATAGTAAGAATACACTGGGTGTTCATCAAGAAAATTTGAAAGCCTGCAAAGAAAAGAAACAGACCTGAATGGTAATGAAAGACACAGATGTGATTAAAAATACATAAAGGCACATAAAAACAGATTTGAATTGCTCAAAGAGAGAATTAGTGATTTCAAACACAGAACATATGAACTGGAAAACACAGAAGAACAGAAACAGAAGAGAATGGAAAAATCAGAACACAGTCTTAAGGAATTGAATGATAACTCAAAATGCACAAACATTCACAATATTGTGTCCCAGAGGAAGAGAATGGAAAAGGAGCAGAAAGAATATTGAGGAAATAATGACTGAAAAATTCCCAATCCTTAAGAAAGATGTAAAGATCAATATCCAAGAAGGAAAATGTACCCCAAACAGAAAAAATCTGAATAGACATACACTGAGACACATACTATGCAGCATGACTAATATCAGGGATTAAGAAAGGATTCTGACAGCAGCAAGAGAAAAGCAAAGGATCTCATGCAAGTGAAATTTGATAAGATTGAGTGCAAAACTCCCATCAGAAACCATGGAGGAGAGAAGAAAGTGGTATGATGTACGTAAGGTACTGAAAGAGTAAAACTGCCAGCCATGAATTCTATACCCAGCTGTATTAGTCAGCCAAAGAGGTGCCTTTGCAAAATATACCAATAATTGGCTGGTCTTTATAAAGGGTATTTATTTGAGGTAGAAGCTTACAGTTACCAGGCCACAAAGCATAAGTTTCTTCTCTCACCAAAGTCCACGTGTTGGAGCAAGACAGCTGCAGTCTGCAAGGGCTCAGGCCTTTGGGTTCCTCTCCTGCTGGGGCTGTGTTTCTCTCCAGGCTTAATGCTTCTTCCACAAGGTCAGCTGTAGACTATCAGGCAAACGACCCTCTACAACATCAGAACTGCATCTCAAAAATCTGCTTCTCAAATCTGCTCCCCCTGTCTTTGGCCTTGCCTTTTATACTTGAGACCACACCCACCAAGGGGTGGGGCTCAATGCCCTACTGACACAGCCCAGTCGACACCCTAATCATAACCCAATCATGCCCCAGATGAACAGATCAGTTTACAAGCATGATTCAATTTATATTTTTGAAATTCATAATTAGATAAAACTGTCAAACCATTACACTCCACCCTCTGAATTCCAAAAATACATTATAATATTCAAAAAACTTAAATCAGCAACAATTGCAAGTATAAAATCATATCATAATCAGTTCAAAGAAATAAATGCCTTCAGGCAAAATCCCTTCTAGTTGTGGAACTCTGAAACTTACAAAAAAATTTAACTGCTTCCAATACACAAAAGGAAAGACAAAGAATACACATTTAAATTATCATATGGAGAAATTGAGATGTTAAACATGAGTCATGGATCCTCTACAGTTCAGCAAAATTGCAGGGCATCCTCCATTCCATTTCAAACTCTGAGAGTCATTGTTAAGATGATGGTTACTTCCCCTTGGGGCCACATGGGAACCCACTCTTTCCAAAGACTTGCCCAACAGCCATTTTCTTGGTTCCACCCTCATCAAGCATCTGCGTGTCAACCAAGCTCCAGACCTCAACCTCCAAGAGGGTTGGGGTGATTGCCCCACCTTACCCAAACTTTGGGTTAGAGCCTTAGCACCCCTACTACAGTGAGGTGAAAATAACCTTTGGCATACAGGCTCAACTATCTCAGAGCAACGAG
>PVKH010045527.1:0-10493 GCA_004027955.1 Chaetophractus vellerosus
AAGCAGAAAGGGGAGAATATGTAACCAAAAAAAATATATATATATATATATATATATATATATATAAAGAACTTACATACAGAAAACTACAACATTTAAAAAAAAAAGTTGGTGTGAGAATTAGAGATGATGTAGATAATGCACCTAGGAGCACATGTAGAACATAGTAGGGATTCAATAATCAATAGTAATAATAATTATTATAACAGTATACTAATAGTGCTGTGATGGAAAATGATAAGGGGAGCAGAAGATTGTGAAAGATTGTTAAGCAATGCTGACATCTCAGCTGAGGTTGGAATTAGTATATGTGCAATAAAATTATCATTCTGCTCATGAAGTTTTTACCCGGTAGCTCTCAGCAACCCTGAAATGTGAGGGAAGAAGACATCCAGAGAACAGCAATGGTAGGGCAATTGCTGTAGAAAAACAACAGGTGAAGGAAATTCACGTGTGTGTCTAGAGCGGCGATGGAAGGGCGGCAGCCATGGTAATCTGCATCTTGTTGGGATCAAGGAGCAAGTCAAGGAGGTCAGGCCAGTGGGTGGTGGCAATCAGAGTTAAGGAGCAAGGTCTCATCTCTACTTTCCCTTATTCATTTCCTTTCCTTTCGTGTTTTCCAGTGAGAAAAAGTGGGGAGTGAGAAACTAAGAAATTGGCTAAATTTCATCATTTGTGTCGCTTTTCTAGGTGCGGTCTCTTTGTATACCCTAAATTCCAGCCACCATGGGATAATGACACTGGCCCCACCCTGTTCCAAAACTTCATGGTTTGGGGGAGTGCAGGTGGTGCCCAGGTAAAGTCTTCTTTAGTTTCATTTTATTATTAAAACCTTCATTTTTTTTCTCATGGTGATTTATTATTTATCTCTATTTAAATGGGAATGATTTGCAGCTGAAGGGAGCGTTGCAACATTATCACAGTTTTAAAGAGCCAAGGGCACCATTAGTATGTGTGGATAGTTGTTGGGTGAACAAATTCACAGTCAGTGAGCCAAGGTTAGTTCATTGCCTCTGTGATGACTTTTTATCAGCTCTGACAGGAAACAACAGAATCAAGGAATTTTGCAACCAGAAGGTATCACGGAGATCAACCTCCTGTCCCACGTCCATGTAGAGATAATAAAGTGAGGCTCAGTGTTGGACCGTCGGCACCCTGCTTGCTGTGCTGAACTGTCAGTCAGAAAGCGAGACCCCTATTAACACCTCCAGGGGAGGGGTCTCACTGCAGGGAGGGTAGCAAAGGGCATAGCTCTCAGGAACAGCAGTCTAGCGGCCCGACATAGTCCATGGTTTGCAGGTGTCAGGGTCGCCAGCAAAGCATGGCTCGCACAGGCACTGAAGGGAAGATGTTTACTACATAGAGAATAGAGCAAGGCCAGATTCACTACTGGGAGTCAGTCCCCATGGCCGGCGGGTCTCAATCTGCAGCCAAGGTAGGGAGATGTTCTCCAGCAGCTAGTGTCTTAGTGTAGTGGGGGGATCCTCCTCCCTCCCCACCAAGAACAGCTATACCAGCGGGAGTGAGCCTGAGCTGGGTGCTTGAAATGGACATACCTTAGGCAGACTGTCCCCAGTGTTTCCATGTGCTCAGGACAAAAGGGGAAGGAGTATGCCCACAGGCCACTCTGCTCTAGGGGCTATGTTTTATCCGGGCTCTCCTGAGGGAGATAACAATCAGCCCACAGTTGCCACCCATCCTAGGCTCCAGGCTGACACATTTGGCCCACAGTACAGGATGCATTTGTGGTCCCAGGCAAGGGGGGCAGGCTGTGCTTGGACCATTCCACACCACACTCAGAAAGTCACACAGCTAATAGTAGCACAAACAGGTGCAGAATGTAGACTCCAAATGCTGTGCATTTGACTCCCTAATATCCTGACGAATCCGTGCTTCAGGCTTAAGAAAAAGTGCTATTCATCATTGGGCCAAAAAAGTGCCAACACAAGGTGTCGTTCTTTTATAAATGAACTGAATTTTCTTTCATTTTTCCTCAAAAGAAAGAAAAAAGGTTCATATTAAATCATTTACTTTTCATTGTTATAATGATTTTCTATGAAGGAAGCTATACATGCTCACTGTTAACAGCAACATATAAATATCCAGAATCATTGTTTGACGCTGTACAGAGAAAACTGCATATACTTGGTCTGTGCCACTTAGAAATCTAGAGCCTAAAATACATCGATGAGGAAATATGTTTATAGGGCATTTGGGAAATAGAATAAAAACATAAAGTTAAGTCACAGTAAGAGAATGACATTTATTTAATATGTCCACCAAGAAGAAGAAAATTGTAGCTGGGAAAAGCACAAAAGTATATATCATTAATGTAGCTGAAAGGAAGACTCCCAATTGTATTTATATTTTCTTCTCATTTAATTTTATAAAGTAATATGTTTCCCATAAGCACTATGAATAATGAAGTGACAAATCCGGTAGCAACATTTATTGAATGCTCTCTTATGCAGAGAAGCCATTCAGGCCTTGCAGAAGCTTAGGCTCTGTAGTCTACACTGTGTTTCTACTCGTGAATAGCCTTGTTCTAGAGGAAATAAGCCTACTGAAAATAAAATATTAAGAGCTGCTAACTGAAACCAGTTCTTTCAAGTTTTGCAATCAGAAATGCTGAACCTGTGAAAGTAAAGAGACTAAATTCAATCAATCATCAAAAGGTTCAAATACCAAGAATGCTTTTGGAGCTTCATTTTTTTTTTAAGGGGAAATTCAGTAACATGATATTAAGGATTTGAAAAAGTAATTTCTGTCATCATGGGCAAATCCCCTAATTTTTCCTCTCTCATTTGTAATATGGAGACAGTAATAGTACCTGAATTAAGTTTGCTTTGAGAATTAACAAGTGCCTGTGTAAAGGACTTAGCTGAGTGCCTGGTCCTTTGTAAATGCTCAAGTAAATTAACCATTATTATTATCGTTGTTAATAAACAAGAGTGGGTGGTGATAATGATGTCTCTGGAAATGTGACATCAAGAAGTGTCTTCTGAGTCATCAAAAAGTATATTGGGTTTAAATTACATAAACTCAATGTTAGGTATGTCTGACTGTATTTTGGTCATTTAGACATTGAGTCATACACATAAACATTTAAACAGAATGTTCAACTAGTTAGTATTCCTATTTTGTATAAACATTAATTTATATCTATTTGATGCTACTGAGAGCTAATATTTATGGAACATTTTCTCATTTAATCCTTTTAAAGGGGGTGGGTATACCCTTATAATTCTCCTCTTGCAGATGAGAAAACTCTCTAGGGTGGTTAAACCCTTGATAAAGCCCCACAGCTAAGCATTGCTCCAGCCAACTTATCCTTCTACATGTATGTTAACAAGACTTGAAAAAAAATACTTGTTCCTCACCACATCTCAGAAATGCAGAGTGATTCTTTTAGAAGGGGGAAGGAAGAGATGAAAGCTGTATATGCACCAGAAATAGGTGCATTTGTGATTGTATTATGGTTTCCTTTTAAAATTAGTAGGTTCCCTAGCTAATGCTAGGTGTTAACTGTTTTTGAGTATATTTGCCAGAACTTGGGCTGATGCCTATACGAGCTAACAACTGCCATCAGGACATCAGTTCAGTTCGTACCTTGTTTGTATGAAGTATCATTTCATAAAAATTTTAGGTGAACACATAATGGGAAGTGCCTGGTAGGCACTTCTTGAAAATCCAAGCATGAAGACTGCTTGTCAGGTAGAAGGCCCTGAATCAAGGATACCTTGGTCTTAAATCAATAAGGAACTTGCATTTAAAGATTTGAATATAACCATTAGCCTACTCCATGTAGAAAGAGCAGTTAGGTTAATTGCTAACCCAGATCTCCACCCTGATTTTAAATATGGTTGAGCTGAAGGCCCAGAGAAGTTAAATATCTTGCCTAACTAGTTAGTTAATGTCAGAGCTAGGTGAAAAACAAGGGCTTTTGTCTCCCAGACCAGTGATAGTCTTTCAGCTGTACCAAGCTGTTTTTGTTAATACTTGATCCCTGTTGAGGCACACTAACACAAGTTATCATAAATATATATGCACACAACATATGCTGAGTCCACACACAGTGAATCTGCACTCAGGCTGAATTACTTCTTTCATATTTGCCAGTTTCTGGCACTATTAGTAAGTTGTACCCTGAGGAAAATGTTAAGCACTGGCATTCTTGAGTGCTTTGTTTTTCTCCACTAAGTCTGTGTGATTTGGTAACTACAAGTTCACTGTACATATGTGGACAATTCACATTGACCTTGGTAATGAATCAGTTATCATGAGGAGAAATGAAGAGTACAGAGGAAGTATTACCAAAGGGTATTAGTTAGACTGGCCTCACGGCATCTTTGGGACATCTGTGCAGATACTGATGGACGACAGCTGTTGAAATATGGTAGAGCATGATTATTTATACCTAAATCAATACTTAAAGAAACTACAGGAAGTCTGGAAGAAACACCAAGCTGCAGACCTTTGCCATAACATATGCCGTTATTTTTTAGATTTTTAGAAGTAGCAACCTTCACCTGAAAAACTTCCGAGTTTATTCATGCAGAGATTTTGGAATTGACATCTTGGAAAGTGATGCAAATACTTCAGTTACTGACAGCTTATTACTTGGTCATTTTGCCCACAAGGTAAGTACCTGAATGTAGTTGTTTTAGGTTGTCCATCAAAATGGAATCACATGTGCAGGGCTCCCTGGTGGTCTAGGATATGTAATTTTAATAGCATTCTTTAGTGAATCTTGTATTTAATTGGTAAAAGTTGGAGGAGCTTTTCTTTTGTAACAGTGTGATATAGATAAAATACAGCTATATGCAAGGTTTCAATGTTATGAGTCCATACCAATCATAAAAGTACTGAGCACTTTGCTGAATTCTTATTTGGTTGTAATTTAGCAATATTATCCATAAAAATTCAGTAATAAACCTAAAGGTTTAGATTAATTTTCTCTAATCTCACAAGGAATATGGAATAGCATGATTCTGTATTGTCTCTCTGTTCTGTGGTTTGACAAATTTCTGCATCAACATATTGTTCATGGGGTCATTCCATTTAGGGAGCCCCCCAAAAAGAAGTAGGATCAGATAATTTTAAGAGTTTGCTACAGAGTTAATGTCAACAAATCTTAATAGAGGTTAAACAGACTTCATAGTTAATGAAAGTCACATAAATTAAGATATGAATGATGACCAAAGGGTGTTTATGATGAGATAATAAAGAATAATCACCTACCTGGGGCGTGATTCACCAAGAATGCAGTGCAGCTGTGGGTAAGGGTGTCCTGATGGAAAATGTTAAACAGGTACTCAGTTTGGGTCTAGGAGAAATCTGAATGCTGGTTAGTCATCCAAATCATAAAATACAATTTTAGAGCTAAATGTTACCTAAGAGATGACCTAATTGTAGCTCCTGAATTTTCAGGTAAAGAAATGGAGCCTTTGGGAAGTCAAGTGACTTGTCCAAGATACATACCCAGTATTGTAGAGCTAGGGCCATCTTGAAATCCTCCGCCTTCAGGTCCAAAACTTTTTCCGTTGCACATAGAATATGGCTTTGGCAATGAACCAACATTTCCCAAAGTGTTCTCCCTGGAAGACTAGCTCCAAGAGAGCATCTGAGAATAGGAGGATTCTTCTGTTAATTCAATTTGGGATATGCTGTTTACCATATCTCCCTGTCCCTCCAAAATCCACATTGCATATGAATGCATTAAACATAAAAGCTCCATTGTGATTATACTAAAAGCTATTGATTATATACTTTGGATAGATCATATGTTATGTGAATATATCTCAGTACAACTGCTTAATAAACAAATAAATAATTGGGCAAGAATAACCAGAAATAGCAGCTATATACAGCAGGGGAAACAGAGAGAGACTGAGAGGTGAGGAATTTTCTTGTTTGTCTGTTTTTTGTTCATAATTATTAATATTATTATAAAAATAATGAAAATGCTCTAATAATGATTGAAGTGATGAATGCACAACTATGTGATTATACCAGATACCATTGATTGTATACTTTGGATGAATTGCATGCTTTATTAATATGTACCAATAAAATTTATTTGCTTAAAAAATAAAAGAAAATAACTGGAAAAAAACAAGCTCCAAGAAATCCTAGGTTTAAAACAACCAAAATATTATATCTACTAATCTTTATTTAGCATAGTAGTTCCCAGGTACCACTTTATTGTCATTTGAAACTGTGTTCATGTCCGTTGTAAAAGAAAGAAAAATAAAATAAGAAGAGTACCTTACTTCTCTGTGGTTGTGGAACTCTGCTTTTAGCCACTGTCTTTGTGCCTGCCATTTCTTTAGTAATTATGATTTTCAGGAAATTAGCCCACCCACTCCCATGTAATTGGTGGCACACAATCATCAGGGAGTTATGTCATAAAACAAATACTTCTTTGTGGAAGAACTTTTTATCAGCAGAAGGGATTTTTTTTCATTAAGTGTACTTGTGTATGTGTAGGTACTCTTACACTCAATGTTACCTTTAGGACAAGATGGTAGAATAGTTTTCAGTGAGTTTGGCTTTAAATACAAGGAAAAAGAAGCTGTGTTATAGCATCACTATACATCCCAGTTTGCATGGACTGTTCCAGTCTGTACCTCTTGTCCCAGCATTCTATTAATTAGCCATCTCTTTCACACCCTCAAAAATGTCCTGATTTGGACATAAAGTATTGACACCCTGCTTCTGGAAATATCTTTAGAATGGCAGTCTTTTTGTTAATATTGTATTAACTTATGCACATGATTCCTCTTTCAAAAGTATTTTATTCAGATGGATTTGGATAGGGTTGCTTTACTCTTTCTGCCTTTTCTCTAGAGATTGCTTTCTATTTTCACTTGTGGATTTGTCTTCCTCAATTTGGACATTTCATTGTTCTGTTTCTCTAAATTCTGTTGTAGGGTCGCTTCGCTTCTCACTACACATGATCTTCCTGGGAGAAATCTCATTTTCCTTCATGGTTTCAGTAACCCTCCACGTGCTCATATCTCCCATTTATTTGCACTCATTTCTACCATCTTATTTTCTGCCTTCAGTTTGCAATTCATTTTCTTTATCTTTTTTACTACTTTCCTAACCTGAATCATCTTGTATTGACTACTATCTTTTTCATATTTACTCATTTGAAAGTTATTCAGTCTGCTATGATTATTTTACTTATTGGCTTTACATTTTTGACACTGGTGCTTGTCTTAACACAGTCTAAATTACATCAGTACTGTTAAATGTCACTGAGCAATTCAAGGAACTTAAATTCTTTTAACTTCTTTCTTCATCCTCCCATCTTCCATGTTACTGTTCCCTAGTACCTGTTCCACTTTAAAAATAAATGTTTTATGTAAATATAACATTCAAGTGAAAACACAACATATGTGTATATCACCTAGATCACCAAATAGAATACTACCAGTTCCTCGAAGCCCCTTCATGGACTCTTCTAGTCAATACAACACACCTGTCCCACCTCAGCCAAAGAGAACCCATATTCAGATTAATTATAGTTTAATTTAGCCTATGTTTGAACTTTAAAAAAGGAATTATAGCATATGTAACTCTTTTGTGCCAGACTTTTTTACACAACATTTTATATGTGAGAGTCATCTATGTTATTTTGTGTTATAGTAATTTGTTCTTTCAGTTGCTATGTAGTGTTCCATTTTATGACTGTACCACAATTTCTTTTAAGATTTGCTGCTATTGACGGATGTTTGCTTATTTCCAATTTTTGATTATTAAAACAATGATGTTATGAATATTGTTCTATATGTTTTTGGGACATTATTCTACTTGTATACCTTTCTTTTGAGTGTATACCAAGCTGTAAAATTTCTGGTTCATAGGGTAATCCTTTAGCTTAGTGGATAATACCAGCCAACAATCCAAAGTATTTAAACTTGCATCAGCAGTGCATGGGAAAAGTTTCATAGCTGCATGCTAGAATGTCTCTTGACCAACATCCTGTATTTCCTTCGCTTCTTTGGAGTATTGGAACTCTTGTTCCCGAATCCCTCATGTTCCCTTTTGGTTAAATTCCTCATTTTATTAGAGCCTCACACCTTTGGTAACTGTCTGAATAATGAGGGTCCATGGAAGGTAAAGGTTTTGAGCTATGTATAGAAACAACCTTATTGGTAGGTTGGATATAGTATACCAGGTTGGAGTTAAATTTCCCTTGAAATTTTGAAGGCAATGCTTTGTTGCCTTCTTCTAGTCTTGAAGTTAAATAGTTTTAGGGCATTCTGATTTTAGGTCTTATGATATAATCTTTTTTTTTCCCTCTTTGGTAATATTTTAGGATCTTGTCCTGGTCCCTGGTGTTTTGCAATTTCGGTAGGATATACCTTGGTGTGGCTCTTTGTTCTTTTTTTTTTTTTTTTTTTAAAGATTTATTTATTTTTTTACATATCTCCCCTTCCCCCCGACTGCAGCAACGCGCCGAGACTGGTCACTGCGCAGGAGCGGCTTTCCCCGCTTGTGGGCGGCTTCTGCTTCCATTCATGGCCGGCTTTCAGTTTGCGGGTGGCTGGCTGCGCTCCATTCGCAGGCTACCTGCCCTGCCCGTGGCGGCTTTTGCCCTGTCCGTGGCAGTTTTTTGCCCTGCCCATGGCGGCTCTGGCCCGCCCATGGCAGCTTGCCATTCTCAAGGCGGTCTGCCCGCTAGGAGAGGTCCCTGGGAACCAAACCTGGGGCCTCCCATGTGGTATGCCGGTGCCCTATCCACTGGGTTATCGAGCCAGCCCCGCTCTTTGTTCTAACCACTGTGTTGGTCACTGGGTGGGTCATTTCAGTCTAGAAAATTTTATCTTTCTGTTTTGAGAAGTTTCCTTTATTTATTTATTTGATAATTCCCTCTCCTCTATTTTTCTTTTTCTTTTTTGGAAACTATTTTTATTTGGATATTGGACCCCTGGATTGCTTTTCTAATCTTCTTAATTTTACTCTTATTTCTATCTCCTTGTCTTTTCATTCTACTTTCTAGTATGTTTCATCAATTTTCCTATTTAATTTCTTATTTCTGCTCTCATATTTTTGAGTCCTATATATTTTTTTCTTTGCCGAAAATTCTTTTTAAGGCTGCTTCTTCTTATTTTGTAGATATAATATACTACCTATTTCACTGAAATTATTCATGATAGTGTTTAAGTTTAATTCTGATTTCTATACTGGCTTTGTCTTCAGTGGGTTCTTTTTCTTCTATTTTTTATTTTGTCACTTTCATATTGGAGGCTTCCTTCAATTTTCTGGTGATCCTCAGATGTGCAATTATTTTTAAGTATGAAACAGTAAGGTACTAACAGCATGAATGAACAGGGCTTGTTGAAGTGATTTTGTGGAAAATCCTGAAAGCATCATTTGTTTATTTTTAGACTTTTTCAAAATTTTTATTTTTTAATTTAATGTGTAACAAAACTCACTTTTTTGATGTACATTTATAGATATTTGTAACCACCACCACAAACAGGGCACAGAAAATTTCCATCATCCCCCCAAATTCCCTCATACCATACTTTTGTAGTCACATCTTCCCTCACCTCTAAACCCCTGGCCATAACTAATCTATTTGCCGTTACTATAGTTTTGTCTTTTCAATAATATTGCCATTGGAATCATATAGCATATAACCTTTTGAATTCACTCCAAAAGGTCTTTGGGATCCATCCAAGTTGTTGCAGGTAGCCATAGCTTTTTCCTTTTATCCCTGTATGGATACACCATAGTTTGCTTATCCATTCATCCTTTGAAGGGCATTGAGTTTCCAGACTTAGTGATTATGAATACAACTGTTATAAATATTCATGTACAGGTTTTTGTGTGATTGTAAGTTTTCATTTCTCTAGGGTAAATATCTTGGAGTTGACTTGGTGGGTCGTATGATAAGTATATTTAACTTTATAAAAAAACTGTCAAGCTATTTTCTAGCGTGGCTATCCCATTTTGCATTCCTATCAGCAAAGTATGAGTTTCAGTGCTCCTCATCCTGACCAGCACTTAGTATTGTCATTATTTTAAAATTTAGCCATTCTAATAGTTGGGTGGTGCAGCTCATCTTGATCTTAATTTGCATTTCCCTAATGAATAATGATGTTAAACATTTTTTTTCATATACTTATTTATCATCCATATATTCTCCTTGGTGAAGTGTCTCTTTTTTATATATATATATATATCTATATACATTTTTAGGATACATTGATTACATGAATGTTACACTGAGATTCCAGGAGTACCCATATGCCGCCCCCCACCCCTCCCACAACCTCCCACATGCACATCCCTAAGTGTGGCATAACGCCTCTAATAGTTACACACATTTTGGGGCTTTGCCATCAGACATAGATCACAGTTCAGGCCATAGACAACCCTCTCATCTTTACAGTTCCTGAATGATACATGATCATACAAAATGGCCTACATCCTCGATTGCAGCATCATCCATGGCAATTCCCAGGTACCCCCCCAAA
>PVKH010045528.1:0-10494 GCA_004027955.1 Chaetophractus vellerosus
AATCGAGCGCAGCCAGCCACCCGCGAACTGAAAAGCCGGCGGTGATGGAAGCAGAAGCCGCCCACAAGCGGGGAAAGCCGCGCCTGCGCAGTGACCAAGTCTCGGCGCGTCGCCGCAACGGGGGGGAAGGGGAGATATGTATTAAAATAAACAAAATCTTTAAAAAAAAAAGTAACCTTCAAAATATGGGGAATGATTAGAGAAAAATGAGGGATCATTTAAATAAACAGTTCTTTATCCATATAATTGAATGCTATGCAACAATTTAAAATACTGTTGTGAAATGTTTGGTAATATAGAAAGAAAAAAAATCCATCTCGTGGACTTGAGTGAAAAAAGGTTTCAAAACATGCTGTATGGAATATATTCATATTTAAAGTATAAAACTATCTATGAAATGTTACCAGTCATCTCTAATTTGTGGAATTATATATAATTTTCTTTTTTTGATTATGGAAAAATATTTATATATATTTTGCATTTTTAACTTAAGAAGTTAATTTACCAACAAATATATTAGCACTTTTCCATAAATGATATAAACATATCCAACAAGATTAATGTGCAGATTGTAAATAAATGTTAATGGCTCATTTGCCATCTTAATTTAAAGAAGAAAATAACTCTGCATTTGAAAAAATGAAGTGCTATAAAAATTATGAATAAATTCTTACCTAAATGTATCTCTTCAATCAATATATTTCCTTATTAATTGTGGAATCCTATTAAGCATAAATCATGTTTTCTGTGCAATTTAGAATTTCTTTGCTTTTTTCCTGAGGTATACATTTCATCATGTCCAGAAATTCAATTTAGTTTAAATCTCATGGGCAAAGGATATGAATGGGCAATACACAGAACAGAAAATATCATATCTAATTAACATATGAAAAGACCTCCAAGTTGAATAGTCATCAAGGAAATACAAATTCAACTGAGATATAATTTCACCCATCAGTTTGGCAGCACTTAAAAGATCTGCCTAGGAGTTTAGACGGTACTACCATTTAAGCAAACCATTAGCAATGTTTAGTAAAATTTAAATGTACAGTTTCTATGACCCAGCCATTCTCTAAATTACATAAATTCTGTAAATGTGTAAAAGAACTCATGAAAAAAAGATATACTTCAGCACTGTTTATAAATCTCCAAAGATAAACCATTTTAAATGTCTATATATGAATTAATAAATTAGGACATAGTTACACAGTGCAATGCCATACTCTAGTTAAAATAAATTGATAGCTTCTAAAGGTATCAACAAAGATCAAATTCAAAAATATTATTAGGAATATAAGACTTCCAATTAAAGATGGCTTAATGAACAGAGAAAATATATGGGAGAAAATTATCAATGAATCATGTAAAGAAAATTGCTCAGACTGGAAGGACTTGAGCTTCCAGATTGAAAAGCACCACTGAGTGCCAGCAAAGTGGATAAAAACAGAAGCACACCAAGAGATAACACCATCAGTTTTCAGAACACTGAGCATGAAAAAGAGAAGACTGAAAAGGCTTCTGTAGTGGTTTGACAGTTTTATGTAATTATGAATTCCAAAAACATAAATTGAATCATGCTTGTAGACTGATCTCTTAATCTGGGTGTGATTGGGTTGTGATTGAGGCATTAACTGGGCCACCTCAGTAGGACGTTGAGCCACCCCTTGGTGGGTGTGGTCTCAAGTATAAAAGGCAAGGCAAAAGGCAGAGGGAAAAGATTTGAGAAGCAGATTTTTGAGAAGCAGTTCTGATGTTGGAGAGGAGCTCCCCAGGAGAAGACAAGTGAGCTGTTTGCCTGATAGTCTACAGCTGCAGCCCTGGGAAGAGAGGAACCCAAAAAGCCTGAACCCTGGCAAACATCGGCAGCTGTCTTGCTCCAACATGTGGACTTTGGTGAGGGAAGAAACTTATGCTTTGTGGCCTGGTAACTGTAAGCTTCTACCCCAAATAAATACCCTTTATAAAGCCCAACCAATTATTGGTATATTTTGCAAAGGCATCTCTTTGGCTGACTAATACAGCTTCCAAGGAGGAAAGCAGTTTTTATACAAAACTGGAAACTAGAAGATTTAAGAAAAATACTTCCCACGTTCTGAGGAAAAATCATACCCACCTTCTCATCCAAGAGCAAGTCAAACTATAAATTAAGTGCAAGGGTAGAAGGGAGATATTGCAGACTGGCAAGTTCTCAAAAGTCTTATGCCCCTTGCACCCTGTCCTAGGAAGCTACTAGAGGTCATGTTTAAAAATGGCCACAAAATGCTCAGGAATGCCTGTGAACAGGTCCCCAAATTCTCACAAATGGGATTATATTATATGTTGCCAAAAATATCAAAATAATATCCACCGTAAGTACCTCTTTCTATGCTTGGCTAATTGCCATAGGCATCCAAGGGGAGCATCCTTCCCCAGGCCCTTTCCTAGCACATCACCCATGGGCCCACACCTGCTTTGCAGGGATAAGAATATCAGTTATCACTGACTGAATTGGCAAGGCACAAGCTAAATTCCAAATCAATCTCATTCCTTCAAATTCATAACTCCTAGACTGGCTCTTGTGTATGCCTGTATTAGCCAAAGGGGTGCTGCTGCAAAATACCAGAAATCCATTGGCTCTTATAAAGGGTATTTATTTGGGGTAGAAGCTTACAGTTACAAGGCCATAAAGGGTAAGTTACTTCCCTCACCAAAGTCTGTTGCCAAGTGTTTGAGCAAGAGGGCTGCTGATGTCTGCCAAGAGTTCAGGCTTCCTGGGTTACTTTATTCCCAGGGCTTGTTTCTCTCCAGGCTCAGGGGCTCTGTTGTTCCCACAAGGTCAGCTGTAGACTATAAGGCTCTCTAGGCTTTGTCGCTTTCCCCAGGGCTCAGTTCTCTCCAGGCTCAGCTGCTCTCCTCTCTCCACAAGGTCAGCTGTAAACTCTCAGGCTTGTCTCTCTTCCCAGAGCCCCTGCAGTGTCTAACAGATCCTTCTCTATTTCCTCATATATCTACTTCTTCTGTGTGCTTACTTCCTGGGCTCCAAGATCGAAACTCTAGCATCAAAAACTCCAACTCTGTCCTTTGCCGTGTCTTTTATCTGTGAGTCCCCACCCACCAAGGGGTGGGGACTCAATGTCCTACTGATGTGGCCCAATCAAAGCCCTAATCATAATTTAATCAAGTAAAAGTGAAATCTCAAACAAGCCAGTTTACAAATATAATCCAATATCTATTTTTGGAATTCATAAACAATATCCAACTACTACAAGGTCCATAACATTCACCTTACAAAATGATGATGATAAATCCTGCCTTTCAGAAAATAAAATAACGGGTTTAAATGAGAAGCATAATGTCTACCTGCAAATGGGGTTTTGTTAGAAAAATCCATTATAAAGCTCTGTAAAAAAAAAAAAGCCTGAGTCTGTATTAGTCAGCAAAGGGGTGCTGATTCAAAGTACCAGTGCTCTGTTGACTTATAAAGGGTATTTATTTGGGGTAAAAGCTTACAGTCACAAGGCCCTAAAGAGTCCAACTCAAGGTTACTTAAGAGGTACTTTCTCACCCAATATCTATTGCCACGTGTTGATGCAAGATGGCCAGTGATATCTGCAAGGGTTCAGCCTTCCTCCCTCCTCTTAAGGCTCTGTGACCCCAAGTCCTTCTGATCTCAGCTGTGGGCTGACATAAGGCTCATCTTACTCCCTGGGGCTCATTTCTTCCTAGGCTCAGCTGCTCTGTTCTCTTCACAAGGTCAGCTGTAGGCTATCAGGCTCATCTCTCTTCCTCTGTGTTCTTCTACTCTGTGTGTCTAGTTCCCTCTTAGAGTCTGTTTCATCAGCCAGCCAAGGGGGTGGGGACTCAACACTGCATGCCCTAATGATCTGGTCGAATCAAAGCCCTAATTGTAACATAATTTAATCAGACATCTCAGCTGAATCTAACACAATTGAAGGGTATCAAGCCCAGAAGAACAGACCAGTTTACAAACATAATCAAATATCTTTTTTGGAAATCATAAATAGTAGCAGACTACTACAGAGTCCATTTTGGATGTGTGCAGACAACTTTCAATCCCCATCCTTTCCTCACACTTCTCTCTCTCCACAACTGGGGAAGCCCATGGGAAAGCCCATGTCCACCCTCCTTTGGCATTGCCAGGAAGTTCAAACCTTGCAAACTTTAGGCAACCAGGTCCTACCCCTTAAACCCAACAAAACCCAGGGCCACTTGTGCCTTTCTGCTGCCACAAGCCATTTCAAAATTGTTTGGGAGCCCGACCTGCTCCCTCTAGAAAGTCTCATTATATGAGTAATACACCCTTTCATACCCTGGTGGAGCACGTGTGGCACCAGCCATCTCAACATCTGCAATAAATTTTGGGTGGAGGTTGATCCTGCCTCTGCGGGGTGACCAAAATACAGTATCCTTGACCTGATGAGATTGTCATTAAAGAGAAATTTCTCTCAGGAGAAAGCATTTCCTTGCAAGACTAGAATGCAGAAAAATACTCCTGTGTGCTTGGATCAATGGAAGTGTATGGAAAAAGAGGGAATTCTTTCCCAGGCCCCCTACTGTCCTGCATCCAGCAAAGCAGGTACCTATAGATGTGAAAGGTATTTTTCATCCTCACCGAGCTGGCGCAAGGGTTGTGGTCCAAGGAGCTGGGGTAAGGTCTGTCTCTACCTGATCAAGTGATACAGGGACCAAGTATGTCGTATGTCCATCCTGTGTCAAGACAAAGTTAGAAGAGAGTCTTCTCAGGGATTCATCATCTATTTGAACCTTTAGAGACAA
The DNA here is from genome assembly GCA_004027955.1 of Chaetophractus vellerosus. NCBI lineage: Eukaryota > Metazoa > Chordata > Mammalia > Cingulata > Chlamyphoridae > Chaetophractus > Chaetophractus vellerosus. The sequence goes on from PVKH010045528.1 coordinate 4,777, forward strand.
ACTGACATGCAAGCCCTTCAGGGAGTTTTAAATGATGGATCACTGCTAAACTAAGAGCACCTGGATCCCCTCATTTACTGTCCACAAAAGAACGATCAGAGAGCAGATGTTCTGAGAAACTGCCAACCTGGTCTGTTTCAAATTGATGACTTGCAGAGGTTGAATTTATATCCTTGTGCTAACCTCCTGGGCCAACGAGGATTCCTTACCACTCTTTCTTTTCTTTTTCTTAAAGCACACATTCATTTTAGAGTGGATGTCTTGCTGTTTTACTGAAATCTAAGCAAGGGAAATTTACTTTGTGGACACTAGTTGCCTTGGTATTTTCATAAGGGTTTTGAATTTCTAGTTCAGGTTATTGAAAACCAGAACAGTATTTATGACAAGCAGTTTGCCTCAATTTATACAATTTCTAAATATATAGAATGACTAATCTATACATAACCATATACAAAATTAAGTTCACTAAACCCAATGATTTTCATTTTTACACACACACACGAATACACATGTCAAAGCCAACGGAAGCAAATAGAAACATTCTGAAAAGTAAAATGACCTAGAGATGCCTACAGTAATACTAATTTTTATTCAGTGACTATTTTGACAAATTTAAATCCAAAGAAAAACAGATCCTGCTTCTTTTACATGTTTGGGTTATGCCCACAAACTGGAATCAGGTTTCCTGAGTTGCAAAAATGGCTTTATTGATTTTCTCTCACCCACTACAGATCAAGGTCAACCAAGGACCTTTGGAATTATAGCCCCACCCCACCTCATCCCCCACTACTAATCACTGGATCACAAGTAGATGTCTAGAATGGGTATATATTTTGTCCCTGATTCAAATTTCACTGTCCTGTTTTACCTACCCAAAATTTTCCTACTAATACCCACAAATTACTTTTTTGGTGATTATTAAATAAACTTGAATATTTAAAATATAACTAGAATGAAAAGGGGTACTTTAGTTTATGACAGGTAAGAAATTGTTAGAAAGTCAATAGAATTTAACAAATGTCTAAGAAAATACACAGGAATCAATATTAATAGAATTGTGGAATTTACCAATCCAGAGAAATTTAATTAAATTAAAGATAAAAGTGATGGGATACTGAATTGCTTTTCAAAATCTATTTTTATTGTAGTTTATCAAGGAAATGCTCAGTTTTTCAAAGGGTCCCTTCTTTTGTACTACAGCTATTTTCAATCAAATTAATTAAACCTCAGTAGCAAATCAAAAGGGCTTTTTCATGATTAATATCAAGATTCCACAGCGGGTTTCACAGAGACACAGCCTATCTATTAGCAAACCCAACACAGGCACACCCCTGAGCGGGAAGGACCCTGAGTCTGACAGGTTGAAGTATTTTAGCTGTCCAATTCATTGTTAAATTTCTGAAGTGCACCCAGATATTTATGTAGATATTCAGTGCAATATCTAAGGACAATTTGTTACAGTTGTGGACTGCAAAAATGTTTTGTTGTTTCCTCAATTTTAGTGGATTTTAAAACTTAAAATTCATATTGAAAGCTCCTGATGTATTAAATTTGAAATGGCACAATGTAACACAAAATAACACAGATGTCCAAATGATCAAATTTTCAAATTGACCATTGGGCTATTCCCTGCTTCCGGTTTATGTTCATCTCCTGCTTTGCAGGGTTGAGCTGTATTGTGGCTAATTACCCCTCGTTGTGCCATAGGGGTCCTCATATATTGAGACTAAATAAAACACTTTATTCACATTTCAGAGGGTTACTCTTTGCTGCACAGCACAAGGGGACAGTAACAAACACAAGTCTAATGTTAGAGGAGAGCATCAGAAGCCTATCACCATTAGCACAGACTGAAAAGCTGTCGCTCAGAAGAAGCTATAGCACAAGACTAAAGCTAAATACGCTGCTGATACTTCAGAGAGATGATTGAAGACCTGAGGGTTTTGAGGTAGATGCTGACAACTGCAAAAACAATGTGAATAAGATTAGAGTTGATGTTTTCTGCTGTCATAAAACTAAAGGTTAAAATATGATTCAGTGCAACTGACTTGCAGGAGCTATTTTTTATCCTACAAAATTAATCATATCTCTTTATGAAGAAAATGTATAATAATGACATCTCTGTACTCCTATATTTGAATCTATTATTGCCTGGACATGAATCCATAAATTTTCAGGATATAACTTTTTTCTATGTGAAATTTGATACTTTGAGAATGATGTTAATAAAGACAAATCTATTCTGAAATATATGCAAATCATATTTCCTTGCTTGTGAGTTTTAAGAAATTATTTGAAAATGTAAAACTGCAGGAAAATACTTTCTTGAGTCAATCTTTTTTCTTTCTAAATTAAAATTGAGCTTTTGTATTGAATATTTGTTCAATGGATTGAGAACATCATTTCTGTCTTTCTTCAAGGAGTGTCAATAATTAAAATATCAATCCTCTGGGATGAAGTCAATTGATAGTGAAAAGGGAGAAAGCACCAATACCCAGAGGGCCTCACTGGTTCTGGAGCTGCCCAGGAGCCCACCCATGTTCTTCCCTCTTGCCAAGTTGTTCCTGGTTACTCCCCATCATGCAGCCCAGGACTGAGAATACAGCAGAAGCTCCACAACCTTTGCTGGGAATGTGGATAAATAAATGAGTGGACAAACAAATGAATGAACACTAATAATAATTCCTGGATATTAAATTAGTAACTTTCAGTTAATTCTTAGAAAAACATCTCTCTTTTAAAACAAAATTGGGAAAAGTCATCTTCAAAGAAAACTTTACTCAATCGTGGGCTGGAAGCGTGAATTCAGGAGTAATTTATGGCATCACAGTCTTTCATTCATGCTATTGTCGCTCTTTCATCAATTTGGAAAACCAGTAAATGCACGTTTTCCTTAAGCCCGCTGTGATCCAGATGATGACAGTCACTGTTTCCATGGTCCAGACCCCTTTGAAACGGCTCTGCTTTGAAGTCAAAGGAGCGGGGCCCCTCAGTACCCTCAGAGTCTCTGAGGCAGGCAGATCGGGGGGCCTGGGTGCTCCCTCTCTGCGCAGGCGTGCGCCGGCCATGATGCGGCGTCCCCATGTGCTCTGAGGCAGCAGCAGGCAGGGGTGCAGCATTGTTCAAGCAGGTCCCTGGGACAGGATAGTGAGGTCTGCTGCTCTGGGCATCTCCAGATACTAATACCCAAACCCCCTGGCTCTGTGTTTTATCATAATGGAAGTCCCCCTGAGGTGGCCTCCCAGGGGAACATAGTAAACATCTAGCCAGTCTCCAGAAGGACCTGGAAAGTGCCTAAAGGTGTGACTGAGTTACCAAGATTCCTCCGCGTGGTTCACCTCATCATGACTCAGAGAAGCGGCTCGTTGTTGGGTCCCAAGTCACTTGCGCAGGACTCGCGGCTGCCAGTAATTGGGTGATTTGGTCAAATGATACTTATTGGGATTACAGTCTGAACTCAGGGATGGAAGTCAGGGCTCACAGCACTGCTTTCCAGAGGATGTGGGGCCTCCAGTGAACTGAAAGAAGAGACAACTGGTCTCTTTCTCCAGCTGCAGCTCTAAATCTTGGGCCTCAGGGCAGGTCCCTTCCCAAGGAGGCTTTGCCTCTTGGAGAGCTTGTGTGATAGTCAGTAGCTTGTCTTTTAACATTTGCTATTGTGAGGCTCTTTCACCTGCCACTTCACAGTCCCTGCCTGCCAAAACTGTCTCTCATTCATGTGAATGTTGTATTTTTTTTCATTGCTTGTGTAAATTTCTTTGGTCTGGCTCATAGTTCTTTCATTTTGCCTTTGGGTTTTTGATAAATAACCACCTGGGAGGAGGAAGACAGTTTGGGGACTGTTCATTTTTATTTTATCATTTCTATCAAGTTTGGCATGTTAGCATTGCTCTCATTTCTCTAAATCCAAAGGAGAAAAAAAATCATGCCAAACACTTTAGGTACTGGACTGGAATTTCTACCCTCAAAACCATAGTCATGAGAAGCAAATTTCAACTCAAGTTGCTTTCCACTTGACCATCTTGTGCTTTGCAGACTTACTTACCACTTCCTGTGAGTCTCTACTCAAGAGATTATCACAACAAATATGAATTTTCTCTACTCTCTGAAGTTCCCTCATGGGGGCCCCCAGGAAAAGGAACATGCTCCTCAGGAATGAAGAAAGAAACGACTATATTTCCCATTTATTGCATTAGATAGTGGTGGTGGTTGCACAACTATATGTGCATAGTAAAATCCATTGAATCACACACTTTGATAGGATAAATTTTATGGTATGTGAATTATATCTTAATTTTAAAAAGGATATTAAGTTACATTTGTCTCACCAAGTACAAAAAAAGGCTTATATCTTTGACTTTTAAAATAAAACTAAATAGAGTAGAAAATGATTTGGGAGAAAAGAGAGAGGGAAGGTCCCAGGAATACCAAACTCTTAAAGGAAATTAAGGGAAAATCATTAAGGATCATAAATAAGAAATAGATGATGGAAAATATACAATGTCACCAAGGCAAACATGAGTCCATGAGTGATTTTCCAGTCAAACAGATGTCACCAAAAGGGCTATACTCATCTTTGAATTCAAGTCACTTTAGTCTAGGTTGAGTTAAAATTTTCTGGCCGATGTCCCACTTCTGAGTGGGGAGAATGAGCCCCACAGAAAAGCCCTGGAAATCACCATGATTCTGGACAATAAGGAACTTTCCAGAGGTGTAACTCCCCCTTGCTTTTCACAGGCATTTTCTTTATGCCTTGAAAAGTTTCCCAGGATATCACTGCAGAAATAAGTGTATTCCTATGGTAGAAAAGATGTCAGTGTGATCTTCGATTTAATAACTCCAGGCAAATTAGAAAAAAAGCAGAAAACTGTTGATGGTGTGAATTACAAATGCAGCTACGTGATCTTTTTCCATATTACGAGATCTTCAGGAAAGCTTAAAAATGGTAATATAGGATGAATCTGGCCGTGGGCCTCAAGCTTTAGCCGACATCGGCTACTCCTGGGGGGCTGTTAAAAGGATTGCAGAGACCCTCCCTGGGATTCTGATTTCATGGAGAAGCCCAGGAATTTGCATTTCTAACACGTTCCCAGGTGATGCTGATTCTGCTGGTTTGGGGACCACTCACTGATTTAGGGAATGATGGGCAGTAAACCTCGCACTAAGCCTTTGGAGGAACACAAAGGAAGATGGCAAGCTATTCGTTATGGGTGGGGAGCCATGACATGCGTCTCCACTTAGAATTTTTTCATTAGTTCTTAAGCTTATTTAGAGCCATACAGATTATGAAAGCAACCCAGATGAGAAGACTGTCATTTGTTTGCTCATCTTGTTGCTCTTTAAACTAGATCCCAGCTGGGAAGAAGATAGCATTTATGGATTCCCTTCTCATTTCGATTTTGGAATTGTTTGATCTTTAACTTGCCATAAAAATGCTAAATCGCCATGTGGAGGTTGCACAATACGTATTCTATTACTGTGATGCAAAGAGGGAAAAAAGTCAATAACACTTTTTCTTTCTTTTGTAATTTATTATTATTATTATTATTATTATTATTATTTGTTTCTGGCAACCGGGTCATATCTCTCATTGCTTTTTTTAAATTTTATTTAAAAATTTTTTTTATATATCTATATATATATATTTAGGATATGTTATTTACATAAATGTTACACAGAAATTCCAGGAGTACCCATATGCCACCCCCCACCCCTCCC
>PVKH010045529.1:0-10497 GCA_004027955.1 Chaetophractus vellerosus
CCAGGAGCTGGTATGCGTCGGAGTGGGGGTGGGGGTGGGGGTGGGGTGGGAGTGTGGGGAGTTCGCTCTGGATTTGAAGATCAATTTGAGGGGTTCCTGGTGATGCGTGGGAACTTTGAGAGTGGGGTTGGACAGAATGGTGAATGGGGATGCAGAGCTGGCCGGAAAGAGGGGAGGGGAAGGAGAAAGAAGTGAGACAATTGACGTGGCCCTTCTCCCCGCCCCGCCCCTAGCGAAGGTGTCGGAGCTGGGCCTGGGCGCGCCGGGTGGCCTCCGCACCAACTTCACCACGCGGCAGCTGACCGAACTGGAGAAGGAGTTCCACTTCAACAAGTACCTGAGCCGAGCCCGGAGGGTGGAGATCGCCGCCACCCTGGAGCTGAACGAGACGCAGGTCAAGATTTGGTTCCAGAACCGGCGCATGAAGCAGAAGAAGCGCGAGCGAGAGGGAGGCCGGGTGCCCCCAGCCCCACCAGGCTGCCCCAAGGAGGTAGCTGGAGATGCCTCGGATCAGTCGACCTGCACCTCTCCGGAAGCCTCTCCCAGCTCCGTCACCTCCTGAACTAAACCTTCCAAACGACAGGGCTTCCCAGCACCCGAGCACCCGACTCCAACCCTCTCCTTGTCTCTACCCCACCGCGGGCCCCAGCGATCCTCGCCAAGGCTGGGGGCGCCAGTTTAGAACTGCCTCTGGGAAGGGGAGAACAGTTTTCTTTGGTCTGGGTGGGGACCCTATAGTACCAGAGGCCTGGGAGACACAGAACCAGTCAAATGTAGAGGGAAAGGGTGTCCACCTTTGAACTGGGTATGGACTCACTGTGAGCAGGTGGGTGGGAGTGGAGGACAGGAGCCCAACTGCATCCTCCTGGATATCCCTTTCTATTCAGTTCAGTGCCTTTAAGCTGTGATGACTGCAGCTAGTACACTCTACTACACCCCCCACCCACCCTCTCTACAGAGAGGGGGCCCTGAATTTTCTTGGGTGGGGGGAAGGTGCAGGAAGATTATTACCAATGCTTAATATCTCCAGTCACTGAAGACCTTACAATAGCACCAGCTGCCTTGCCACAGACCAAAAAGCCCCCCGAGCTAACCCTATTAACCCTTTCCCTCCTGGCATATTTGTATTGCACTAATGCAGCCTCCAGAGGTTGTTTTCTGAGAACTTCCTCCTCCCACCAGCGACATCATCACCAAACCACCAAAGTGTTTTGGAACTTGGGACTCTGGAGACTTCTGGAATGCTGTTCCAGGCCTGCCCCTAGTAAGCCTGAACAAGGAAGGTGCAGGCACGCCCCCACCAGTTCCTCCTCTATTTATTGCCTCCTGGGAAACCAGGACCCTCTTCCCCTTCTCCACCCCTACATCTGGGTGGGGGCAGCCCAGGGCATTCCAGGTGAAGTGAGGGCTCCCAGCAGCAGGGAGCATTTCTCTGAACCTTGGAGATAGCCAAGGTGTTTCTGGAAACCTGAGCCCAAAGCAAGCCAGGTTCTCTCTGTACCTACAACTACCTCATTCTAATAAAGTCTGTGTTTTTTTCCCTTCTTCTGGCCTGCTTCTGCTCCTCCACCTAGGGGTTGGGGAGACCTCATTCTCCCTGACCCCTGAGGAAGAGGAGAGGAAAGAGTTGGTGATGGCTGGTAGGGCTGGAGAGAGCGAGAGAGCGAAGCTTTAAGATCTCAGCTAGATAAAGAGAAGGACTTACTGGGTACAGCCTCCAAGCCCAACAGTCATCAGTTCACCCATCCTTAGAGGATCCGGCAAAGACACTGAAAGAAGGCGGGGGAGGAGTCAGTCCGAAGAGGGTCCTAAGAGGAAGGAAGGAAAAAAGAGAAACAGAGATCTGTCTGGAGAGAACAGAAAGAGGGGGAAGGGGGAGGGGAGAAGACGAAGGGAAGGAACTCCACCCCCTCACCCTCTACACACACACACCCCACCCCAGAGCAAAGATCGACGTAGAGGGGTGCTCGTTAAATATCTGCCAAAGGAGTCAAGCGGAGTGGGGGAGGCTGTGCAACGTCTCCACTCCCGCTTGCTCAGAGAAAGGCGGAGGGAGGGCCTCTGACAAACTCCAGATTGGCGCACAGGTCTTCCCCCACCTCAACCCAGCGCCCTTCTACTCAGCGACTCCCGGGCGGCGTCGGGGCTGCGCGGGCGTTGAGAGCCTCGGGGCTGTGGGCTCAGGCCGCAGCCCGGCCGCCTGGAGAACGCCATTTCACCCCGGCTCCCCGCGCTGGACAGCGAAGCCGGCGGCTGCGAAGGGACCGAGTGGGGCGGGAGAAGGGGAGGGCAGCCAGGGCACTGGGACAAGGAGTCGAAGGGAAGTTGGAGGACAGTCGAGGGCCCTGGGATGGGCGGAGGAGGCCGAGGTAGGGCCGGATACCATGCTGACCTTTTTACCTCCAAGCGCCTCTGGGTTTTCCAAACAAACCAACTGCACGCCCGCGGAGGCAGCTATTGTCTCCCCGCCGGTCCCACCGACAAACCTTTGGTCGGCGGATGCGGGGGGCCCGGGACACAAGCAGTGCCACTGCGGCCCACCAACAGCCATCGCTCACTCGTTCCGCTGTGCCGTCGAGATGACGCGGGCCTCCTTGTTCTGGTCCCGGTATATTGAGTCCGATTACCTGGGGAGCCCAAATGTCCAGGGGCCAGGGCAGTTAGAGGATGGGGAGTAGGCACCAAGGAGTGGAGGAGCATCTTATTCAACTCCCTCCCCATCTATTTAATTCGTGACCTTTCAAAGGAAAAGAGGCAGTGAAAAGGTCTAGGAATGTATATAAGAAACGCAGAGCATTTGCTTCTTAATGAAAGTGGTGCCATTATCAATAATTTGCACAGCCCAGCTGGAGAGGGAAAGGTGTGTGGCAAGGGGAAGTTTAGCTTTCCCAGAGGCTGCTGCTGTCCTGCCCTCTGTCTTAAAAAAAATCTATTACTGCTTTTCTGCATTTAATTGAAATTGCCACCAAGGTTGGCTCCCCCAAAGGGGTCACCTTGACGGGGGATGGGGAGCAGCGGGGGTGGGTGTACAGACGATGTGAGTGTCTGTGGAAACCAAACACTCCTCACGTGGAGCAATTCAGTGTGAGCTAGCAGAATCTTCTGCCTGGAGTATCTGCAGATCCTCCAGCTTTGAAACAAGCGGAGAGAAGAAAGAAGGAGCAATGGTTACAACTGAACCACAAGGATGGTGGAGCTGGGCCTCAGACCCCGTCTGACAGGTCCTGGGGGAGGTGTGATGGAAGGGCCAGGAGGAAAGGAAAAAGCTGGCCAGTCTGATTTTTGGTCACAGCAGAAGGATCCATCAGATTCCCCTGGGAGGGGTGAGGGGCAAATCAGTCCTCTCTTTAACACAGGGGCAGGCTCAAAATAATCCACAATGACTCTGAGCCTCCCATCTCCTTAAATGCAAAGATCCTGCCCCCTTTTCCACTTTGAGCTCTCCCACTTTGAATCTGAGACCCCAGATGGTTCTACAGGGATGGCATTATTTGGAAAACGTCAGAAAAGGACAGCTTATTTTCCTATCATAAATGATAAAGGAGGGAAAAAAACACAAAACATAACAAAACCCATATTTTGCTCCAATTGAACTAAATTCGTGGTCTTCATTGTCGAATTTTACAGAATAGTCAAATTGCTTTGTTCAGAGACACCCTCCCTCCATGCCTTTCAGATAGCTGTTTTTTTTATTATTATTATTCATCATGAGATCTGAAAACATTTTCTGCAAAGTTGGAAAGTTCTCCACCCCATACCTCCATTTACCAGATCTCAAACCGCCCCCCCCCCAAAAAAAAACCAGTTTTGGAAATAAAAATCTTAAAAGAGAATTTGTTTGGTTTTAATTCTTCAAGGGAGGGAGAAGTCTTCTCAAGGCTGGTGGAAAGTTTGTCAAAGTTTCTGGGGAACCCCCCCAACCCCCAGCTGGCTGGTTGGGGGCGGGCAGTCAAGCCACCATTCCACCCAGCCCTTGGCACCATCTGTTTCTCAGCCCACAGTGTGAACTTTTCCTCTCTCGATTGCTTTTTTCCTCAGCGTTTGTTCTCCCAACGTGAGGCCCTTTGATCTCTTGGTCAAGAGAGAAAGAGAGATTTGAGAAACCCTGAAGTTCTTACTTTTAATGAGGGTTTCTTTGTTATGAACATTCCTTATGCCAACAGCATTGGGCTGCTGGGAGGAGGTCCTGGCCCAGAGTTGGCAGGATGGAGAGTAGAAGAGGATGTAGGTTTGGGGTGGCAGGGGGGATTTCTAGATGACTGAGATGAAGGAGATTGTGATGGGCCAGAGTTGGGGAAAACACCCAGGATGCCTGGGTTCATGTCTGAGCTCTGTCTCTCACTAGCCTTGTGGCCTAGGGCAAGTTGTTTAATTCACCTGTGCCCAGTTTCCTTATCTGAAAATGCTGTAAGAACAGTACCGATTTCATATAGTTGTTGCGGGGATTAAATGAGTTAATATGTGTAAAACGTGCTTGGAAGAGTCCCTGGTTAATAAATGTTAACCATAATAACAGTTATCATTACTAAAAGGGACACTCCTCTCCCCCTTTCTATAGTCTCCAGTCTATTCTATGGCTTACTCATTTTGACTCTTTGGGATGTGCACACACATTCACTTCTTACACTTATACTTGTTGATCCCTGGCAGGTGTTCAGGGCTAGATATGGAAGATATTTCCCTCTTAGCAGTTGAAAACATTTCAGATGTGTCTGGCCTAGTTCCCTTCCTTTTTTCTGTCCTCAGCCTACCCATCTGTAGAAGAGGAGACATCCTGGCCTCCTATACTGTTTCCTCCCCTACTCCATTATGGGAAGATGAACGAGAAGTCTTGAAGGAAGACGCTTTGAGTTTCTGATTTTTGGTGATTGAGAGCAAGCATTCTGGAATACAACTTAGTTTTCAATGTGGCCCCCCTCTTACAAGCTTATGCCAGTTATTCAATTTCTTTTTTTTTTCCAAACAAAAGGTCTCACATATTTATTACTGAATCAACTTATTTATGCCAAAGCATAAAAACAGAAAAAAAAAAAACACCCAGCGTTTTCCTTCAATAAAGTCCAACTGTTCCGAAAGGGTGTCTTTTTCAACTTCATATGGCAAAATGTAAGTGAACTTGATGCAGCGTAAACATGTGAGTTATCACCTGGGTGATTCCTTACAGACCTAGCTCGGTTCTTCTCCAATGTCTTCTCTTGGAGTTGTACTTGATTTTATTGCCAGTTTTCATTCGAATCCACTGTTTTTGTTTCTTGGCCAGGAATCGCTTGATTCTAAAAGTCTTATGAGAAGACATGGCGAAGCTGGAAGTCAAACACACACACGATGGCGGATGAAGACAGAGAAAAAGCTATTCAATTTCCCTGAGCCTCCATTTCTTCAGATGTAAAATAGAGGATGCTGAAGAATAAATGAGTTGAGACATGATAAGTGCTTAGCAGCACATAATATTCTGTAGATATTGCCCATTTTATATACTCACATAAGACATTTTTCTCGTATTTTCTTACATTGAGTTGTTCTTGGTTTTGGCACGATGGAAGTTGACACCCAGCCTTTACCCACCTACACTGTACCAGCAGACCTACCTGGCACCATCATCATGGGCCTTGCTGCCAGGGAATAAACTAATTGTAAATGGAAGGATTCAGGGGAGTCTGACAGAATCCCAGCTTGGCTTACAGTTAAGCATCATAATGAGATAAGCTCTGGCAGGAGGGCCTCATTGCATAACTTTGGGGCACATGCTCACTGTGGTATATGAGATTGGTGCCCCCTGGAGTTGTACCAGATTTTTTTTTTCCTGATGACTCAGTACTGGCTCTAAGGACTTCTTGCATGACCTTCCTTGTATGACTCAACCACAATATTCCAGATGCTTCAGCTTTTGCTATTTCCTTGGCTCTCTAAATGCTTCATATAATCAGAGTGAGTCCTGGGTGGGGCAGGAGTTGGAGGTTCAAAATATTTAATATCCATCCCTAGGAAAACAGGGAGGCTCAAGCAGCAACAGACTTTGGCTCAGAAACCTGACCTCCTCTTCCTTATCCACTGCCACTGTCTTCATCAGGGAAGAAATAGATCGGATGTTTCAGAGAAGAAAGAATTTATTAGGGAGTCAGGAGACCCAAGCTTACTCTACTAAGGGCCTCCTGTGTATCCTTGGTAACTTAACTTCTCTGAGCCTGCTTTCCCAGTCTTTAATATAAGTTGAATTATCCCACCGCAGCTTGACTCATCCTTTCCTCTGAGGATAGAAGATGTAGGTAAAAAGGAATGTCAAACTTGGCTGGGGCAGGGGTCGGGGGAGCATCCAGTTGGATGTAGGAGGTATTCTACTGGCTTACTTAGAACTAATTAGAATCACTCTTTCTTTTCTCTCTCCCCTCTCACTCCTGGCCCATTTCCTTCAAGTGCTCAAAATCATTGGCCTGGGTCCAGATAATTCCGAACCCTGCAGCCCTTTCTGCCTGGAGAGGAACTGAAGTGGGAGGAGGCGGGAAGCCCCCCAAAACAAGTGCCCTCTGCTCCTCAGGGGTCAGATGCTCCCTCCAGTTTATTCTGGCTTGACAGCTTCATTTCAACCCCCACCTTGGAGATGAGGCAGCTCAATATTTACTTAGCCAGAGAGGTTTGCCCAGAAGCCTGGCCTCCCCAGCCTGCCCTTGCTGGCTCTGCTCTGCTGCCCCCACCCCCTTCCCTTCCCGGTTCATGGAGAGTTCAGCCCTGAAATGACTTGTAGCCCCCCCATCCCTGTCCTGGTGGAGCCTCTGTCCAGGGGATTGCTGAGGCCAGAAGGGCGAGGAAAGGGCCCTGGGGTCTCGGGGTCATGCCCTGGTCTCTCCACTCCTACTGGACCAGCAGCCTAGGCCCCGGAAGAGAAGAGATGACTCAGCAAAGGATTGTCTTACTGGGGAAGGGGTGCATGGAGACTGGCTTAGATGGAAATGTTGGGGTGGTGAGAGGACCCAGGACTGCCGAGGTGTCACGCAGCCTCACACTCTTAGTATTATAACCGTGTTTAGCAGGTGCTAAACTTGTAGCAATTTGAACTCTCCAACAACATGAAAAGAGCTAATACAATAATGAAATGACACTCGTGTACCCCGCAGCCATCTCTGAAAACCCATCTCCCCTCTGATGACATTCTAGAATAAAAGATCCAGGAAGGTGGGATTTCTCTCTGCTTTGTGTACTGCTCCATTTCTAGTACCTCGAACAATACTGGGTGCCTGGTAGATGTTCAGTAAATATATGTTAAATAAATAAACATTCAAGCAAAATTCTCCTGCCTAGAAGAGCAAAGATGGCATTCTGAAATGCTGGTTTCATGTGTTTGCTTAGTCCAATATTATTGTCATACCCAGGGTACTAATATAAAGATAATGGAAGCAGGGTTAGAGGTGTAGGTGGCCTTGGGGAGCAGTCTCTTCTTTCCCCATCTTCTGGGAAAGGTATCCATCTCAGGCAAATGACAGAGTTCATTTTATAGCTTCAGGGTGCTTCTGATCCAAGGGTTCTCCCCTAAGTGTTTTTTGTTTTGTTTTGGCTTCTTTTACCTTAGCAAATGTAAACCCAAAATTTGAAGGCATGGATGGACGTTTAGACTGGTAGAAAATGGATCGAACTCCTTCCGCAGAGAGCTCCAGGTGAGGTGCTCGTCCAATACAGACAAGTCTCCTCTCTCCAGCTCCCAAGCCATTCCCAAAGGGTCCTGTGCCAGCCTCCCTTGTACACCAATGTGCCAAGGTTTTTGTATCTTTTGTAAAAAAAAGTTTGGAATGTCTTCTTCTAGGGTTAATAAGGTGGATTCACATAGGGATGTGCGCACGGTGTGTTTGTTTGGGATCCGGGAGGAGACAGCTGGGGGAAGCATTATTTTCAGTGCTTGATAGAACTGTTGGTAGTTTCAAAGAGCCCTCCGGAAGCTCGCCCAGTCTGGCATGGCCCGTCACCATCGCTGAAAATTGTTGGGACTTAATGCTGTCCTCTTTCTTACTCCTGCTATAGAGGGATACACAGACCGCAGGTAGAGGAACCTGACTGGAGTCAGAGGGAAGGGAAGAACTGTCAAGTGAAAGGAAAATTCACCTGCCCATTCCCTGCTCCATCGGGAAGTTAGATTTCTAGATCAGAGAGCTCTTAGGGAGAACGAAGTTGCGGGGAGAGGGAATTCCTCAGCAACAGCTTGAAGGAAAAGCAAAGGTTCAAGGCAATGGAGTGTGTGACTCTATTTTGGCCCGAGTTCTCTGATTCCCCATTCCAGAGCGACCAGAAGCCTCTGCAGGGAGCTGTGGCTTTCCAGGATGAGGATGGCGGAGAGATGAAATCTGAACAACAGGTTGTACAGGAGAGAAGCCTTCAAGGTAGGTGTGAGGAAACACGAGGCTCGCAGATGCCGGGAAGAGTTATTCCACCGTCTTCCCCAGCGCTGAACTTCCTTTCCCCTTCTCCCCTGCTTCCAGTTGTCCTTCTGATTGTACTCAGCCATTTCCCAGAACTCAATTTTCAATCCTCTCACTCAGGCTCAGTGGGAGAGACCTTACCCAGGGAGCAGGCGCTGACGAGAAAGAGTTAGGAAGGCAGGAAAGAAACAACTTCCCTGGAGGGTGAGTGGGGCGGGGTGGGGGAGTTTTGTATTCAACATGGGGTCTCTATTTAGCACATTCAAATTCAGCAGTTTGGGGGCTTACAAATGGAGAATTGCAAAGATGCCTTTGGAAAAGTCTGCCTGTTTGCAGGCTACCACCCACTGTGCAAACATTTCAAAATCCATTGAAGATCCATTGAAGCCCACACCTCGACATTCCCGCAAACACGTTGGCCCCTTCACACATTTGCAGACATCTGTAAACAAACTTTGTTACTTGTGTCCTGACCAGAAAACAAACCGACTTGATGCTCAGCTTTGCAGATGTGGCTGTGACACAGGCTGAGATAGTGGGCTAGGGAGATAGGTATTGTTACCTGCTTGGAAAGATGCTCTCTTTTCCACTCTTTGGAATTTATATTTTGACTGCATGTGGTGTAAAATAAAACTTTGGAAAATGTGTGAGTGGAAAACAGAAGAGTTCTCGGCATAGAGGTAAAAGGGAAAAAGGCCCTTTGCTAAAATCTCACCTAAATCTATTCTATAAATATAAGATTCCAAGAATGGAAATGAAAAGGGGTAAGGTGGTGGTGGCGAGAAATTAGTCAACTCTCCATATTGGGTGATGTAGGGCTAAACATTGAGGAGGAAAGCAAAAATCAAAACAAAGCAAAGCAAAAACAAAAATCCCAAACGTGATCAGTCTCCTACATTTTCTCTGCAGAATGCTAAACATCTAAATAGCTGATTCCCCTGGCCCCTGGTTTTCCATTTGGGTATTTTGGATCCAGAGTGTAGTAGGATGGGAAAATAATATTTCTATTTTAACAAAGTCTTAATGCCCTGAGTAGGAAAGATAAAGTTTGTCTTTATCCCTAGAATTAAATGATGAAGAACAAAGGGACAAATTTAAAAATAAAAGAAAACTAGCATCCAGTTAGTGCTTAATACCAATACTAACTTTGGATTCTTCAGCATTCTAACCTATTTTGGAAAAAAAAATCAAACCTTCAAACGTGGTCTCAGTAAATCTACCCAAAAATCACCTTTGAGTGTCATCCAAAATCTACCCTTATATATGTATATATAAAAACTCCCTTAATTTTACTGGAGAAAAATTTGTTTTTAAAACTACCTCTTTTTGTATAAGAAGGATTTATCTGCAATAGAAATGGGTCTTCCTTCTGTTTCTTTGTTCTTTCTAAGTCAAAGGGATATAGGAGAATGGGAAAAAATTCAATGCAAATATTGCTTTACTGCTTCTCTTCTTCCAGCCCTCTTGTACATAAATCCCTAGACCAGACTGAAACAGCATCCTAGGTTTGAATTTAATTTAACTCTTGCTCAGTATGCCCTTTGCATTGGCCAGGTGCTGAGCTGATCCCAGTGTCAGATTCCTCCCTTAGGAAACAAGAAAAGACCCAGTTCTTTTTTTTTTTTTTTCCTTCCCAGAACTTTTAAGTTTAGTTTTCAATTTTATTTTTGGTGACAAGTGTAAATGTTTGTTTAGTCGCTGAGACATAACTCAGATTCTTGTCTCGAATCTTGTCAAAGCTTAGATGGAACCCTTTTCCATCTTTTCCTCTCAACTGAGCGAGGTTTCAAGACTCAGGTGGTTTTCCTGCAATCAGAGGGTCTAACTCTGTACTCCTGGAGCCCCTTCCCACTCCAGCTTGGAACTGGGAGTCACAGGATGCCTTCCCTTGATTGGGAGTGCAGTGAGGGGAGCAAAAAGCTCACAGGTCCCTGATGGGTCTGAATAGCAAGTCTTTTTAAGGGCACACACACACACACACACACACACACACACACACACACACACACACCATAACCCTGCAAGCTTAATGGAGGGGTCTGGTTTAAGAGTATGGAGACAGAGGAAGGTTACAGTGGCTTGTAAATCTCCC
>PVKH010045530.1:0-10502 GCA_004027955.1 Chaetophractus vellerosus
CTGATGTGGTCAGATCAAAGGCCCTAAATTGATTTAATCAAGTAAATTTAAAACCTTTGAATTTAATACAATCAGAGGGTATCACACCCAGAGGAACAGAGAAGTTTACGAACATAATCCTTCTCTCTTTTGGGGTTCATAAATAACCTCAAACTGCCCTACCCACTGTCAAGTTTTCCCTTTGTAATTAATAACTGCATCCTTCAGTTCTTTAAATAATTCACACATAGCTGTTAAAGACACTTGCTTTGAACATTTCAGCATGTATAAACATTGGAGATCTAAATCTGTTATTTATTTTGTTTCTGCCAGATTTCACTAAAAGCGACTGGCTTCTCAGGTATTTTGTAATCTCTGTGGGATCGTTTTGGATCTCACTGTGTGGGAGCCCCCAGGTCTATTCAGGCAATACTTCCTTCCTCCAGAGAGTGCTTGATTTTGCTGGTTGTCAAGGGAGCCTCTGACCGAGCACTATCTTAGACCACCCCAAGGCTTTGCCTCCGAGCAAGAGCACGAGGCTCGGAACCCACCGTGCTGCCCCACAACAGGACATTTACTGCCTCAATGAACGCTCTGGCTCCCAGCTGCTCCAGGCCCACACTGGCCCCTGCTGCGCTCGCCTTCAGCCTCCTTGACCTCTAACTTCTGGCTCTGCGACCTTACTCCCATCGCGGGCTCCCCCTCTTCTTTTCTTTTCATGACAGCCCGGCTCCTGGCCACAAACCCCAGGCCCTGGCCCCCCTCCAGCTCCTGCACCAGGTGCGATGGGCCCAACACGTGTTCTTAATTCCTTTCCTTGCTTGGAAAGGGCCCTGGAGGTCACTTCTATTTTTTGTGATGCCATCATTGCCTCAAAATACGTGTTCTACCTAGTTGTTGATGGTCAGGAAAGTATTTCTGAACCCATACACAAGCACGAAAATAAATTCTTATATCCTATGGCATCCTTTTATAGAAAATTAATTTGAGATATATTCATATTTTAGTATCACTATTCATAAATGTTATATAATTAATTTCCTATAAGACCTTTTAAGAAAAATCTTTTCTTTGATGTAACACACAGATGAAAATCAGCTCAAATAAATATACTCTTCAAATCTCTGTTCTGAACACATGAATATAGTTTCAACTTGGCATTATGGGTCCATCATGCACAGTAATATTACTTTCTTATTTATCCCTCTGTGATTAAATTACTCTCTTTGCACTCATCTCCTTATGGGTCTGCCCACCTCAACAAGCATGCCCCACGTGCATGTGTATGTACATGTATATACACTTTTAGTGAAAAGTGTTGCCTTTGCTTAGAATATACAATCCTCTACTTTCCATTTGCTCACATGTTAGGGTCAGATCCTTAAATCTGACTTCATCCATTCTAAGTAGGGCTTTGAAATAAGAATCTGTTCAAGATGTGATTTTTTTATGTTCTCATTTAAAGTCTACATGTGCATAAATATTGTCTATGACATGAGATTCTCAATTATGTGATTTTTATAATTTCAATCTCCCCAAAATCTTTTTTAAAAAATGGTCACTAATTCAATGTATGGAATAAAGAGCGCTCATTCATAAAATATTTTAGCTATTGCAATTATTTTCATTTGATTAATTCTTTACATATTCTAGGTCTACTCATTTATCTAGTGCACATTTGTTGAGTGCTTAATGGGTCAGGAACTTTTATCCAGACTTCTTAAACTGCTGTTTTATATATATATATATATTACACTCTAAAATTAGTGGTTTTCCATATTATTATTAATTATACTATTATTTTCTTTTTATAAAGATATCACAAAGATGTAATAGAAATATTTTAAATAAAAGAAGGACAAATAATCACCCTTAGTTCCATCATCACGATAACATAAATATTTCCAGTTTAGGATATTTTCTTTCTCTGTATACATAACTTGTTTTCTCGTTTTTCTGGAAATTTACACAGATGTGCATGTATGACATTAAAAATTGTTAACTGGTACTGCATTCTGGAGTTGAATTTTGTATTAGAAAACAATTTCTTTTTTGATATACATTTAGTTATTTTTCCAATTCCAATAATAATCAATACTGCAATGGATATCTTCAAGTGTATACTTTTATGCATTGTTTGTGTTATTTTTCACAATGAATTCCTGGGTTTGCTATTGTTGTATCGAATACAATGAAAAATTCTCCAATGCTTTTCATATATTGTCCTATTTATTTCCAAAAGGGACTGTAATAAATTATGTTTCCACTGTCTTTGCATTACACTCAGTACATCATCAGATACACTCTCAATGTCTTTATGCTTTATTTTAAATGGCATTATATTGGGTTTATTTATGTTCATTTAGAAACTACCTATACCAATATTTTGTACTCAATTCCTGTCTCTTTAAAAAATGGAATGAATTAACTCTCTTGATCAGAAAAGATGTCTTCAAAGCAATAAAAAACATCCATGAAGATGAAGAAAACACTAAACCGCATACAATTATGCTTCAAAACCTGTTGACCAATGGAGCAAATATTTATTGAGCTTTCATTTAAGAGAAAACCCACAAATGTTTACTATTCCACTCCACCTTTCCAACCTAGAGCTAAAACCTAAGAAAATAAACCAGAATAACAGTGCTCACTGGGAAAATACTATGGGAAAAAACTCTTCTGTCCTCTATTTTAAAAATCTATTCTTGACTTCTAATTTCAGGTCCAACATCAGATTAGAAGTTGTCACTCCCATCTTTACAACAAGTGAAAGCAGAAAAAACTAAAAATCAACAAATTTCCTGGAACCTCAGAATTTCTCTGAGGTTGCAGGGCAAGCAGGCACCCCAAATCAGGAGAGACAAGGCTATCTAAAAAGATATGACAAGATTTGCTTACCTGGTGCAGAAACGGTTAAAATCCTAAAGTGTTAGGATGCATAAATAGGTATTGACACATTATATGTAGTAACACCAGTGTGAGAAGCTCCTGGTGCATTGATGAGGGGCTTACCTCTACTGGCTTTCTCTCCACGAAGCCACAGGTTCTCATAAGGAGTTGAGAAGGATCCCTCCTTGCCCTGTGCTGGAAAAGGAGAACAGCCATCGTGAAATCCCACCAGAATCTCTGGTAGACAAATGCCTAGTTACCGGAGGGAGAAACTTCTCCAGGGCAATTCTGAAAAAGCATCCCAGTTGAGGGGAAGGCAGCTCTGCTCCAGCTCCGGCATTTCTGTCACATGTCAGAGGAAAACATTTGAAAAATCAAGAGATGACTGGGGTCCAAGGAAATAGATTGCGGACACTGTAGCCAGGGTAGAGATTAGAGAAGTTGGAGAGGGAAGATGCCCTTGTGAAGACCACACCCCCCAAGACAGGCCCACTACAGACTGAGACTAAGTCACAAGACTATAGAATGCTCCTGTTCCCACACATCCTACCTTCAGTAAGACTCCAGTATATAAGAGGTGGACTCTGCTGAAATTGCTGGGAGACACAGACTGTCTGTGAGGAGAAATACAAAGATAACCTCAAACAAAGACAGAAGACAAAAATAAGGACACAAAAGGAATCTGAAGCCTTTGACACCCATAGCTACAACCAATATTACACAGACCAATTCCTAACCAGATTAGCATAAAGCCTCACACTAAATGCCTATTTATCTCATTATCCATTAAAAAATACATGTCCCTCATTTAACAAAAAATGTCAAAATATAAGCTAAAAAGCAAAAAAAAAAAAATCCATTCTGAAGAGACAAAGCAGGAATCAGAATTAGACGCAGATATGACACCAATGTTGCAAATTATCACACAAGGAATTTAAATAACTACGATTATATGTCAAAGGCTCTAATGGAAAAAATAGACAACATGTAAGTCCAGAAGGATTATGTCAACAGTTAAATAGAAACTCTATGGGGGCCGGCTGGATAGCCCAGTGGATAGGGCGCCGGCATACCACATGGGAGGCCCCGGGTTCGGTTCCCGGGGACCTCTCCTAGCGGGCAGACCGCCTTGAGAATGGCAAGCCGCCATGGGTGGGCCAGAGCCGCCGTGGGCAGGGCAAAAAGCTGCCACGGACAGGGCAAAGCCGCCACGGGCAGGGCAGGTCGCCCGTGAATGGAGCACAGCCAGCCACCACCCGCGAACTGAAAGCCGGCCGTGAGTGGAAGCAGAAGCCGCCCACAAGCGGGGAAAGCCGTGCCTGCGCAGTGACCAGTCTCGGCGCGTCGCCACAGCCGGGGGGAGGGAGGGGGAAGGGGAGATATGTAATAAAATAAATAAATCTTAAAAAAAAAAGAGAAAAAATAAAATAAAATAAAATAAAAATCAGCTGCACAATATGTGACAAAGAGTGATATATGAAAAAGATGCTAAACAGACTACACCTTATATAAATCAATACTAAAAAGATGAACATACCAATAGAAAATAACCAAAGAATAGGAACAGAAAATTCATCAGTTATTCAACAAATAGTTATTGAGTGTCTTCTATGTGCCAGATGGGATTCTAGGTATTTGGGACACAGCAGTGAACTAGACGGGGTCCCTGCACTCATGAAGCTTCCATTCTAAGGGGGCCAAGACAAAAAACACATAAATGGGGGCCAGCTGTAGCTCAATTGGTAGGGTGCCGGTTTACCACATGGGAGGCCCCGGGTTCGGTTCCCAAGGCCTCCTTGAGTGGGCAGACGGCCTTGAGAAGGCAAACCACCACGGGCAGGGCAAAGCCGCCACAGGCAGGGCAAAGCCACCACAGGCAGAGCAAGCCCCCATGGGGAGGACAAGCCGCCTGCGAGCAGGACAAGCCGCCTGCGAGCAGGCAAGGCCGCTGCGCGGTGAGCTGACTTGGCAGGTCACCGCAATGGTGGGGGAGACAAGCAGACACAGAAGAACGCAAAGATCAACACAGCAAGAACAAGCAGAAAGGGGGGGATATATAATTTAAAAAATTAAAAAAACCCCACATAAATGATGAAGTGTTTCAAAAGGGATAAGTACTAGTTAAAGAAAAGCAGAGTACGATAAGGAGATCCAGAACCAGGGGAGGCCTCACTGAGGAGGCAATGTTCGTGCAAAGTCTTGGACAAGTCGAGAGAGTTGGCCACATGGGCGGTCAAGGATAAGTGTGAGGAGCCTGTGGTTCACGCGGTGCCCTGGAGGGAGAGCAGGGAGACCAGCATGGCTGGAGCAGAGAGCGCGAGGGGGGAGACTGGTGGGCTACCACTTAAGAGGACTATTGTACTCCGAGTGAAACGGAGAACCATTGCAGCGTGTTAAGCAGGAGAGTGAAAATTTGATTTATGTCTTTAGAAAGATCATTCTGGTTGCTTTGTTGGGAATAGACTTCTGGGATACAAAGGTACAAGCAGGAGGACCAGTTGGGTGGTCAAAAAAATAGGACAAAATGTCCACTCTCACAGGTGACTGAAGAAATACAACTAAAAAATGAGAACTTGTTTTTAACCTACCCAACGTTCAATGCTCTTGAAAAAAGATAGCACCCAGTGTCGATGATGGCGAGGACACTCAGGGTAGGGGAATGGGGGCAACCTTTCTGGAGGCGGCTGAGTGATGTGTTCCAAAGCCTTAGAAACGTTCAGGGGGCCGGCTCGATAGCCCAGTGGATAGGGTGCCGGCATACCACATGGGAGGCCCGGGTTCGGTTCCCGGGGACCTCTCCTAGTGGGCAGACCGCCTTGAGAATGGCAAGCCGCCATGGGCGGGCCAGAGCCGCCATGGGCAGGGCAAAAAGCTGCCACGGACAGGGCAAAAGCTGCCACGGGCAGGGCAGGTTGCCCGCGAATGGAGCGCAGCCAGCCACCCGCGAACTGAAGCAAGAGCCGGCCGTGAATAGAAGCAGAAGCCGCCCACAAGCGGGGAAAGCCGCGCCTGCGCAGTGACCAAGTCTCGGTGCATCGCCCCAATGGGGGGGAAGGGGAGATATGTAATAAAATAAATAAATCTTTAAAAAAAAAAGAAATGTTCAGACCCTTTCACCAGAAATCCAACTTCAGTGAATTAAACTAAGGTCCTAATAAAGGCTGATGCTTACTGAGCGTGAGCCTGCACCCAGTACTGTACTAAATGCACCCCAAACGTCCCCTCATTTAAATCCGTATCAATATGTCCATTTTACAGAAGAGGCACAACAGGATTGACTTTTCCTGGGTCCCACAGCTGACAAATGTCGGAGGCTGGAGCCAAACCCCGGAATCTGGTGCCGTTACGCAGGAGAGGTGAACATGAAGACTAACGTTCACGGGTGCCTGCAGTGAGTTGAACGCTGTCCCCCCAAATTCATGTCCATCCAGAACCTGAGAGTGGGACCTTCTTTGGAAATAGGGTCTTTGAATATGAAATGAGGTCATACTGAATCAGGGTGGGCCCTAAATCAATGACTGGTGTCCTTAAAAGAAGAGGAGAGGACACACAGAGGGACCCGTGGGAAGACAGCCGCGTGAAGATGGAGGCAGAGGCCGGAGTGACGCTGCCACGAGCCAAGGAACAAGAACCGCCAGAAGCCAGAAGAGGCAAGGGGGGTCCCCCTCTAGAGGCTTTGGAGGGAGCGTGGCCCTGCTGACACCTTGATTTCAGACTCGGGCTTACAGAATTGTGAGAGAAGATATTTCTGTTGTTTTAAGGCAGCTGGTTTTCAGTAATTGATATGGCAGCCCTAAGACGCTAACACAGTGCTCATTACAGCATCATTTACAGTAACAAAAAAAAAATGAATCAACAAAGGGAGACTTATTCATTTGACGATGATTTATCCACATAATTCAATCATTAGCAATCCTGCTGAAGATAAACAGTTTGAGATGTAACCGGGCGTTGTCCTAGGCAGAACTTTAAGGAGCGTCCTGTTGGAAGTTGCCAGCTGCTGTCATGTTGCATTTCTTGACCTGGGTGGTGGTTACGGGGGTGTGTTCACTTTGGGATCATTCGTCAAGCTGTAGACTTAGCATGTGTGTGATTTTCTGTATGGATGTTATACTGACATCTTGAAAAAGTATTAAAAAAAATTTAAGGGAACCAGCTGTGGCTCAATTGGTAGGGCTCTGGTTTACCACATGGGAGGCCCCAGGTCCTCCTCGAGTAGGCAAGCCGCCACGAAGCAGGCAAACCGCCACGCGGTGAGCTGACTCGGTGGGATGCCGCAGCAGGGGGAGACAAGCAAACACAGAAGAACGCAAAAGCAAATGAACACAGTGAGAACAAGCAGCAAGGGGGGGGATATATAAATAAATAAAAATAAATCTTTAGACAAAATTTTAAGTTGCCAGATGCCTCTCTCCACCTAGAGGAACACAAGAGGTCTTCAGAGCAGGTCTTCAGGGGTCAGGGTAGAGTCCCTGGAGGTTCCCTCTTTGTTACGTAGACATAAGGCTTGGGTAGCTGCCACTTGCACCACCCGCTCCACGGGGAGATTGTAACCAACCGTTTATGGTCTGGAAAAGTCTGGTCCTCCCAATACTGCAGTGCGGGAAGTGGCAGGCCTCCTGGGCAGATTGGGATTAAAGCGGCCCCCGCCATCCCACCTTCTCATCTCACCCCGTGGATGACATGCCCCAACTGAGATGTGTCTGCAGAGCCCACCTCCCAGAGTGAAACCCCTGGAGGGGGTGGAACTAGAGCTCTGACTATAGGCTCAGGCTCCAGCTCCAGTTCTGAGGGAGACGTGGCTCCAACAGGGGAGGGCTGAGGCCGGAGCGCCCCCCGAGCCAGCTCCCCCACCCAGCCCAGGGAGCATCTCAGGGAACAACGGCCTGATCTCCCTCGTCTGGTCAGGGGGAGTGCCTGAGATAGATGTGAACACCGAAAGAAGCCCTGACATGGGAAAAGGTTCATCAAATATGATGTCAACAAAGAAGGCCATAAAACAACATGCCACATGACCCCAACTTTTTTAAGCAAGGGAATAAAGCCTGGAACAGTGTTTTTCTCTAGATTAAAGGATGAGTTGTTTTTTCTCTCTTTATTCTGTATTTTCTAAATTTCCTATAATTGATGCATTTCTTTTATCTGTAGTAAAAAGTTATTTAAAAATTTAGAGGCTTGCTGATATTTTGTTTCCACTCCTCTTCTATCACCCTGTGGCCCCTTCTCCCAAACCCCAGACTTCTGGGGGTCATGGAGTCACATACACTAAAGTAAAGGAAATACTATCAGTAAAGAACCTTATTTTGTCCAGTCCTGTGAATACAGTAGGAGCTTAATCCTTACCCATAAACACATAACTTGAAGTTGCCTTCAAGGAAACAACTCTTTGGATAGAATCCCAAGTGTCAGATGGCTCAGATGGAACTGGGCAAACTGCTGTGACCAAGTCTGGAGAGCAAAGTCCTGTCCCCAGCCCTCCGGCGGGCACAGCTGTCAGCACTGTCCCCAAGGCCACTGCTCCTTCCACCACCCTCCTCCACCCTCATCCCAGACCACGTGCCCTTCTTCAGCTCCACTGCTTCCCCCCCACCAGAGAGAAATAAGCAAACCCACGTCCCCATGGCAAGCAGAAGGCAAGCCCCTCATGAAGGTGAAACAAGGATGGTCACAGACAGACATGGATGGATGAACGGACAATGACGTGGAGACTGAAGGAGATAGAAACAGCTCTCAAAGGTCACAGTGAGTTAGCACAGCATCTTCAGCTCCACCCACAACCCATCTCTCTGTGCTTGTCTGCTCACTTGAAACAGGTCTGGCTTCTCTGTAACTCCCTTTGCCAGCACTAGGCCTGGCGTTCTGTGAGCACCCAGGGAACATGTTGACTGACTAAGTGCATTTTTTTAAAAGACTTTATTTATCCTCTGCTCCCCCACCCCCATTGTTTGTGCTCGCTGTCTGCTCTCTGTTCATTTGCTGTGTGCTCTCTGTGTCTGCTTGTCTTCTCTTTAGAGGCACTGGGAACCGAACCTGGGACCTCCCACGTGGGAGAGAGGGGCTCAATCACCTGAGCCACCTCTGCTCCCTACTTTGTTGTCTCTCTCATTGTGTTTCCTCTTTGTGTCTCCTTGTCGCATCATTTTGTTGCATCAGCTCGCTGTGCCAGCCCGTTGCACAAGCTCGCTGTCTTGCTCGTCTTTTCTCCAGGAGGCACTGGGCACTGAACCCAAGACTTCCCGTGTGGTAGGTGGGAGTTCAATAGCTTGAGCCACATCTGCCTCCCCTGACTAAGTGTATTAGTGAATGAATAATTGGAGGAAACATCAGCAGAGATGGAGACAGAGTGAACGAGAAAGAGATGTGAAAGAACAGCGACGGAGGCGGAGACAGATGGAGACTGCAAGACACAGAGACAGGCAAAGATAGATGGAGGGAGATAGAGACAGAGAAAATGAATGAGCAAATGAGAAGATGGGGGGGGGGTGGTATTGAAAAAAAAATCACTAGAGAAGCCCAGAGAGATGCAAGTGAAAGTGAAAGATACCAAGGCAGAAAAACAAAGGCAGAGACAGACAGACAGAAATAGGACTGTAGTCTTCCTTAGCTCATCAGGCTATTTATAGGTCAGAACTACTGGATTTCTGCCTTAGTTTCCCTGCTAATTCTCTAGGCCTTTGTCAGGCTGCAGCCCAAGGGAACTCTGTTGTGTCCTCTCCTTTGCCTGCCTGAACCAAAACTCTAAGAGCTGCTTGACCTAAGGAGCCCTCCTACCCAGCAGCCCCTGCCTGAGCTGGCAGAGCTTTAGGATCCCCGCCCCACCCCATCCCCAACAAGGACAGCAGAATCCCTCCACCAGGGGAGGCCCCTGGGATGGAACCTCCTCTCCTCAGCTGCTGCATTCCTGTAAAAATGGCCCTCCCTGGCCTCCACCGGCTCTGGCCCATTCAGCCGGCCCCAGAGCCACGCCTGCACCAGAAGCTGGCTGGGTGGTGGCTGAAGGGGCCCCAGAAGGCCTCCTGCCTCCTAGAGCCTTGCTTGATGCCCAGACTATTATATCAGCCCCGGTATTTCCAGTTTCCCAGGGAACCATGGGGGAGAGAGCTGGGAGGGAAAATAGAGTGTGAAGTGGCCAGAGTCCCTGAATTCCCCTGGGTCCTGGAGGAGGGTGGGTTCTTTTCCTCCCCCCACCCCAGATGTCCCCCACAAAGGCTCTGACCTCACCTCTCCCACTTCTGGGCTGCTCCTGAGTTCCAGCCCTGAAGAGACACTTCCAAACCCAAGGGCCCCAGCCCCCTCCACGGCTGCCTTGGCTCTGGGGACCCAAGTCCCCCGTCTCCCCTGCCATTGTGCCAGAAGTGGCTGTGGGGGAGGGGTGGGCCTGGCCCAGCTGGTGGTGGTCACTCAGTGGTCCTATCCCGGCAGAGTCAGCGCTTTCTGTGCCAGCTCGCCTGCCTCCTCACTCAGCACTTCCTCCAGCTCCACTTTCCAGAGGCAGCAGCTGGGCCCGCACAGTCCTCTGCTGGCCTGGGTGGGACTTCCATTTCCAGTTCAGCATAAATCCCTCAGCCTTTCCTGAGCCGCCCACCCAGGTGCCCAGGCCTGGGCCCGGCAGTCGGGGATCGTGGGGAGGAGGC
>PVKH010045531.1:0-10493 GCA_004027955.1 Chaetophractus vellerosus
GTGTTATCTGAAGGAGGTATTTTTTTACATCTTACAGATACTACTGAGGCTCGGGAAGTTTTAATAAATTGAAGAAGATGCTTCCATTAGCAGGTGGTGGAGTCACGGCTAAAATCCAAGTCTCCTTGAGTTAAAATAAGTGTTTTCTGGGACATCCCACACAAATGCCACTCCCAGACAGAGCTTCTGAACCAGTCATGGGGGCAGGCCTGGCTTTTTAAACACTGCTCAGAGCATCATGACCAATGAGTCAGGTTTGAGGCCCTCTGAGCTACCTCATCTCTATGGGCACTTCCAGTCCTAAAGTTCCATAATGAGAAGCTGCAACTCTTGGCAGCTGGTATGATTTTTTTTTTTTCCATTGGGGAGAGATTTGCCTTTGTTGAAACAACAACAACAACAAAATGTTTTGATAATCCCCACCGAGGAAGAGGGAGAAGTGGGAATTCCAGTGAGGGATGGGGAAGTGGAAGAAAGGAAAGAGAAACTGAGAGCAAGAGAGGAGAAATGGGAACAACGGAGGGAAGGAGGGAGCAAAGAAGGAGAGAGGGAGGCAGAGAGGGAAGGAGGGAGGTTGGAAGAGAGAGATGGAGTGTAAACTGTTATGTACCTGAAGTGATCCTTCCTAAGTCTCCCCAAATTTTTAGTAAAGTCTACCAAAATCACAAACTTACTGGATAGGAGGGTAGGGGCACAATAGAATTTCTTATAGAAATCAATAAGAAGAACAAGTTCTGCATTTAGGTTAGCAAAGGGGGACAAGAGAGAAAGCATATGCAGATGTAAGAGCAAAGAAATTGCCTGGCACAGGGTTGTAATAAATAGGAATAAAGCCAGGCTTAAATCAGCTCTTCTCTGATGACACAGGGCCCTTACACTCCCATATATCACTCTGCAACTTTGGTGATTAGAACCTCATTAACTGAGTGCTATGCGGTGGCAAGCATGTATGTGCTTTCCCTCCTATGTGTGTTCTCATCCATGTTATTTCATCTACTCTTTAAACTACCCTGTGAGGAAGGTCTATATTTCCCTTACTCTATGGATAGAGAAATGGCAGTACACAGTGGTTAAATAACTTGCACAAAATAAACAATACAAAGTCAGATCCAGAATCTGGACACAATCATTCTGATTCCGGAACCCACCTGCTCCACCACTGCACTGCCCTGAATCCTAAATGTGTTACATCTCTTATCTCATTCGTTCCTTATAACAGCACAACAGCATAGAGAGGATGTGTTTTACTGTCTTCATTTTACAGATGAGGACCCTTAGATTAGAGGTCACACGACCTACTTAAGGTCACATAGCTGGTACATGGACGGGACTTGTTTCCCAAATCTCTGAATCCAAAGATCCTGTGCTAGTTCCATCTAATCCCCATGTCAGGCAAGGCTGTCCCCAAACATCCCAGGCAGAGCTCCCACTCCCTCTGTTGAGCACTGCTGATAATGCACTGCTCACCCAAAAATACCTTCCCAACTGATGCTTGCCTGAGATTCTGCCATGAGATACTATTTCCTCTCCTTCTCTTTTCTCTTTAAACACAATTTCCATCAAAATAGTGGCCATTTGGAATTTCCTTATAATTTAGTGTTAATGACTTTAGAAGGTAGTCTCTGAGGCACCAACCCCTAAGTTGGACCATGGGTGGGGAAGGGGAGGCATTATCAGGAAGAGACCAAGAAAAAGGAAGAAGTCATAGAGGTAGAAGCTCTCAAGACCACCTCTGTCTTTCCTTCTAGGGGATGGGTATAGAGATAGGGTAGTGGTCCTGAAGTTCTCGTTTTACTAATTTGTCTAACAGGGACAGTGAGGGTGATAAGATTTAGACAGTGGAAGCTTGATGATCAAACATGATCAGAATAAACAGATGAAAGAAAGGGAGAGGAAGAGGCCCAGACTGCAAGAATAAAATGTATTCCAGTCAAAAATGTGGCCCAACATTCACTCTACATCCTTATAGAGAGAGACAAGAGCTGGGAGGGTAATGGAATTAGAGGAGAAAAGGTAAAATCAGATCACAAATTAGGAAAAGATATGACACACATCACTGCTAAAGCACTGCTTGGTTTATTCATATATCTATTCAATAAATATTCCCTGGGGGCCACCCGTGATGAATGGAATTGTGTCCCCAAAAAGATATGTTCAAGTCCTAACTCCTGGTGCTGTGAATTTAGAAATAGGATCTCCGAAAATGTTATTCGTTAAGATAACTATTAGGCTGGGTCTTAATCCAGCAGTATCCACATAAGGAAAGGAAATTTGGACACAGTAGGAGACAAAGATAGAGACAACCATGTGACTGAGGCAGAGATTGAGTTATGCTGCCCTGGATTACTGGCCACACACCAGAAGCCGGGAGAGGGGCAGAGATTGGTTCCCCCCTTAAAGAAGAAGCATGAAGCATGGCTTGCCAACACCGTGATTTCAGACTTTTAGCCTCCATAACTGTGAGACAGTAGATTCCTGTAGTTTAAGCCAACTGCTCTGTGGTACTTTGTTAGAGAAGCTCTTGCAAACTAAAATACCACCTATATGTCATTCCCTGTTCTAAAAGCTGAGCACACAAAGATGAGCAAAGATGAGGTGCTCACAGTCTAATGGGGCAACAGAGCCATGAACAGATAATCATCTGAAACAACGTGGAAAGCTCACTGGATCAAGACAAACATAGGGTGTTGTGGAAAAAAGATTGGGGGAGGGTGGGAGGGCACATCTAACCTAGTCTGGAACTGTGACATCTGAGGAGGCTCAACCTGAAGAGGTGACCTCTGAGATGAGGCTTCGAAATAAAGAAGCATAAACAGGTAAATAGAGAGAGGAGGAAGGACATTCTAGGGAGAGGGAACAGCAGCAATGAGGTTGTAATGACGAGAACTCAAAGTAGTTTTCTGTGAATGAATGAAGACCTACTAAGTGCAAGTCATAATCCTGGATGCTGTGCAGAGCTGCAGCAGAGAAGATGACAAAGCATCCTCTTAGTAAGGGAATGGAACGGGTTAAGCTAGACCTGGCTTCTCTGAGTGAAAAAAATCTATTAGAGCCTCCCAGAAAAAAAGTCTGGCCCTCAGATCTTAGCTCACTGTTCTTATGAAACAAAGGAGAAAAAGACTGAGGGGAAGTTACAAAATGTATGGCCTAGGAAGAGAGGCCTGATCCTCTCTCCCCTTCCATTCTCATGGAGGCAGATGTCACAGTGGTGCAGGAGCATGAGTGGGAAGAAAAGAACCTGGTGCTTTGGTCCTAAGAGCAAAAAGATTCTAACAGCTGGAGGGGCTACAGGTGTTTAGTGTAGTGGGTTCCTAAAACTCCTGCGGTTTAAGGAAGGGGCCTGGAATTAGGCAATGGAGCAAACATGTGCTGAGAATATGAAGAGATCCCTTCAGGACTAATCAGAATTACATAGATGAAGGAAAGGAACATATTTTATAAAGAAATGTATGGAAAAAGAGGAGAGAGATGTGCAACACGTGCCCTGGAGACAATGAGACAACCAGTTGGGGCAGAGAATTGAGTAGAAGCGGGAGGTGCGGTGGAAAAGAGGTTTTGGAGGGAATTGAGAAGAATTGGCAAAGAATTTCAATTTATCCTCTTGAAACCTAGAATCTTGACTCCTCATACACAGAGGGAGTGCATGTGTTTTTCTTTCCTTCCCTCTATCATCCATGTCCTTTCCTACATGTTCACCAATTTCCCCTTGAGGGATCACCCTTAATCTAGTGGGCTGACCTTTTCCCTCCCTAGCCAAGGGTGGCAAATGACCCAAGCTAGGACAATCTGATTCTCCTGCTTTGGAATTTAAATTTCAAGAACTAAAATAGTTGAATATTGATAAAACAGAAAAAAAGCTATTGATATCATATACTTATATCCAACTCGCTTCCCAAGTTATCTAATTCATACTAAAAATTTCTTCTTAGATGGCACGTACTCCTGCAGAAGAACTGAGAATGACCTAGAATCCCAGACAGGTACTGTTTGAAGGGTTCATTACCCCTAGTTATGCATACTCCCAGCTGAGGTGAAACTTGAGTCTCTTCTCTCTCCTATCTTGAAGCACATTGTGCCAAGCCCTTACACAGGCCTTTGGATGATCAGCCGTGATGAAAGCTGGTGAGATTTGGAGATTTCCTTGGATAAGTTGCCTCCCAGCACTCACTTCACAGAACAGTACATGCCCTTAATGTGTGATATTTGGGACCACAACATGATCTTAGTTTTAAGAAGAGAATTCTCAGGGCAAGAAGCTGTGGGATTTAGTCCAGATCTTCAACTTGCTGGCTATGGAATCTTGGCAGATCATCCCCACATTTCTTTCTTCTACAAAATGTGGAGCTTGGACAAATGGCCTTCCAGCTCAGGTGCTCCATAGTTCTCTGAGTCTCTAATTGAGGAATGGTTTGGTGTGTGTATGTGTGTGTATGCAAATTTAGCTCATATTTATGACAAAAATGAAGTAAAATAATTTTATATGCAAAGTACATTTAAAATGATTTTGACTAATGCTACTTAATTTTTTTCTCCTTTTTTCTTCTTTTCTGATGTTATTTTATTTTCTTGTTTTATTACTTTGGAGGTCCTAGCTAATGCAATGTTTAATTTTTATAATAGTGGGCATCCTTGAATACTTTCTGATTTTAATTTGAATGAGTCCTGTGTTTATTAGATCTACTGCTGTTTTATCTTTATGTATTTAAGTAGTCATCTTCTCTTTCCATTTTACCTAGATTTTATTAAGAATAGGTGCTGAATTTTATCATATGTTTTATCCTGTCTTGATATGATCAGATGTTTATTCTTCTTTTATTAATTAATAAAAAAGTATATGTTGATAGTTTTCTCCATATTGGTTGACTATAAAATAAATATACAAAATCAATATCTTTTCTCTACACCAGTAACAATCACTAAAAATTGGAAATGAGAAAAATATTTCATTTACAACAGCAGTTAAAAACTTTAAAATATCTATGAATAAATTTAAAATACAGACAACACAAAGAAAATTATAAAATTTTACAGGAAGATATAAAATTATATTCTGAGTGAAAGGAAAAGCTTACCATGTTTAAATGGGAATACTTAATATGAATATGCTGATTCTTCCAAAATTAATATTAGTTATATGTAATTCCAATTAGAATCTCACCAGATTTTTAATTAAATAAAATGAACACAAATTCCATATGCCTGAAAAGAGTCAATAAATGAATGAAAAAGAAGAACAATGAGAGAGAACTTTGACCATACAAACATGAGACACTATAAAGCTACTATAATCAAATCAATAAGGAATTGTTAGAGGAATCGATGATCAGATCCGTAAACAGAATAGAGAATCCGGAAGTAGACTCTGGTATATGCCAGAATTTTATAAATGTCAAAAGAGGTAAAACAATTCAATGGGAAAATGATGGGTTCTTTAAAAAATCATCCTCACCCAACTGGCCAGCCAAGCAACTATTAGAAAGGTACTATCATAAGAGTGTGGTCTTGGATACCATACTCCCTGGGTTTAAAACCTAGCTTCACCACTTTAATTTCTGTGTGACCCTTGGACTAGTTATTCTACTTCTCTGTGCCTCTTTTTCCTCATCTGTAGAATGAGTATAGTAAGAAACTCTACATTATGGATTTGTGAGGGACAGGGGCTTAAATCCTTCATACATGTAAAGTTTCCTATATGGCAGTGCCTAGCTCATAGTTAGCGCTCAGTAAGCTTTAGCTATTAGCATTATATTAATATTAACATTATAGTCATCTTTAGGTAGATAATAAAAGTAGACCCCCAGCTTACACTAAACACAAAAATACATTTCCAGGTGGATTAAGATTTAAAGGTAAAAAATGAAATTTTAAAAGAATCTAAAAAGCTTAAACGCAGACTTTAGGGATGGGAATGGGGAGGATATTCTTATTCAAGCTTGGAGCCCCAGAAGCTATAAAATAAAAAGATAGACATCTAACTAACTACATAAAAATATAACACATTTAAGGCAAAATATGCCCTAAAGTAAACAAATAATGGACTTGAGAAAGATAAGAAAAAGACAAAAATTATCAGTAGAAAACAATGAGCAAAAGTCATGAATAGTCCATTCACAGAAATGCTCAGCTGATGGCCTACAAACAAATGCAAATATGCTCAGATTCACTGATAGCCTGAGAAATGCAAATTAAAATAACAATGAGATACCACTTTACACTCTTCAGACTAGAGCAATTAAAAAAGAGTAATAGCACCTGCTGCTATCAGGGATGTGGAAAAGGGTGCTCTCATACACTGCTCGAGGACACATTAAGTGTTACAACTTTTTGGAAAGCAATCTGATAGCATCTGCTCATATTTAAAATATATACATCCCCTTCTTCTCAAGAACCGCACTCCTGGGACTACTCCACAGCGATAAAAGCACCAGTGCAAATGCACAAGGATGTTTATCGCAACATTATACAAGGTAGGCAAAAATAAGAAGGAAATAAAACTTGAATCAATAGGGGAAATGCCACACATATAATGCATCCTCAAAATGGAATACTGTGCCCCCATTAAAAAGGATCACGTAGAACTCTGCCTTTTGACACAGAGGGATTTCCATGAGGCCATTTTGAGCAAGAAGAGCAAACTCTATAATGAAAAGGCAGAGGAATGATTTCTGAGAGTGGATTTCTCAAGGGAAACAGGAGAAGGGAGTACAGGGTGTCACAAAGGCAGATTCTAAGGCCCTGGTTATTTTTCATTTCTTAATCCAGGGGGTGGGTACTTTATAAGTGTTTGCTTTATTATTCTATAAACCGTATAAATATATTTTGAACTCTCTCTTGTATTTATGCTCCATTTCACAATAAAAATGTCTTAAAGGAAATCAAGATGCAAAATAAGTATATAATATAATCCCAGTTTTATAAACAGTAGCCTGAAAAACCTGTATATGTGTCTATATAAAAATTACATGTGCATAGAGAAAATATGGCAGGACATAGACTAGGTTATTAACCTAGGTTATTGACATGAGCTGTCTTGGAGTGGAGGGGGCCAAAATGGTGGGTGAAAAGGAGAAGAGGGGGAAGTCAAGCAAAAATGAAAAGAGTACACTTAGAAAAAATATTGATTAAATCATATTTATTCATTTATGCAAAATTATGTATGTATGTACCTGTGTATAAAGTAAATTAAGAAACAAGGAGAGAGAGAAGAAAAGGGGAAAGGGCAAAAGGAAGGAAGAAAACAACTGAAGTTCATTTCCATCTAGACTCTAGCCTCCTAATACATCACCTTTTGCATTGGATTATGTTCTTTGCAACCACATGGCTTTAACTGATGCAAGCAGTAATATCTCATAGCCTCAGCCTTACCCTCAAAGACCAGCCTCCTGAGCTGTGCTTCCTTTTGACCCCAGACCACAGTGTACTCATTCACAATGCAGCCTATTGCTCCTGTGCCTCTTACTTATCCCAGATTCTCAACCTTCCTTCTAAAATTTAGAAAAGAAAAACCAGCTCATCAGAACCACCAGAGTTAAATTACATTTGTAGCAATGCCAATAAATCAACACCAAAAACTAACATTAAAGAACTTCTTTATGAGTCCTCGTGGAATGAGTTTTACTATCAACGGCTTCATGACAGCCGGAGTACATACAACAGCAAAAGGCTGCTTAGCTACTAACTTGGGAACCCAACACCCGTTTAGACTCAGGATCGCCTGAAGTCTGTTGATGTCTCTCTAGTCACCTCCCTATGCTACCTCTATCCATTCTGTAGATCAAACCACTTGCGAGCTCAAGTTCCTTTTGTTTACAATTTGGCATGTCCTGCAAGCGCGTCCATCCAATAAGATGGCGAAACCATGGAGCCCTCATCAGCACATCTTCCTCTGAACTGCTTTTCTTTTTTAATGATGTGTTTCTGGGAAGCAGGATGATATCATGGAAAAGCTTGAAGTAAGAATATATATGTCCCATGATATACTAGTTATGAGAACTTAGTCAATTCACACAGATAGCCTCTGTAAGCCCTAACTAGTTTATAAAAAATGGGAACTCCACGATAAACTCTACAACCCAGTAAACTATTTGAGAAGCAAATAGAATGTCCTGTGGGAATGTACCTTTCCCAGTTTTAAAGTTCAACTCTCTATTCACATTTCTACAACCTTATGATCCATGGGAATAGGTATTTGGTCAGGGGTTTGTTCCGTTGGAGTTCGTGGTGCTACTTTTCACTGTGGGAAGCTAAGTGCCCTATACAGGGATCAAATCCATGACTTTGGCCCCATTCATTAACACTGTGTGCCAACAAGTTAAGATCAGCATGATGTCAATGAGGAGGAGTGCTCTCAGGGAGAAGGTACCTCTTGTGCCCTGTTCAGATCCACTCTGCTCACATTTGCACTCCACTGAGTGCTGCTGCAAGCAGCAGTATTTAGGTAAGACTTGACAGCACTCTGCCTGGGTGGCATCCTGCATCTCTCATGTTGTGCCCTGGGGCTTCGCTGCAACCAGCCTGCAGGAAGCCTGCAGGAACCTGCAGGGAATCCAAGTGAATCTGGAAGTACAGACAAGAGAGTGAATGCCCCATGGGCAACACTTGACTAACAGAGGATGGGAGCAGTGGATAAATACTGCCTTCTGTCACCCCTCAGGCAGACAATCTGAAGGTGTGTGTGACACAGCTCCTCACGGAGGACTTTGAGCCTCAACTGACCCTCATAATATTCTGCTTAACCTAGCCTTGGTTTTGGCTTTTCCCTATTTTCTGTTTCATTCTATCCAAAATAGATTACCTGTAGCATGCAAGATTCTTTTTTGAAGGAACCTAGGCTAAGATGGAAAGAAATGAGAAATAACTTTTATAATAGCATTTATATTCAAAGAAAGACAAACATAAAAGAAGATCAACAATACAATTGCAAAATGGACAACTTAATCACTCAAACATCAGCCATGACTTACTCTGCAGCATTAGCCTATCCCCATTAAATTAGGGGATGCCTCCTTTCCCTTATTTACCTGCCTTCCCAATTCCCTGCCCTCCAAAAAGATATAGTACTTATTTATGGGTGCTCAAGGTGAATTTTGGATCCCAAGGCTCCTGGACTGAACTGATCTGGAACCAAAAGTCACACTATTATTACAATTGACATGAACACATTCCTGCAAGTAATCCTGGGCACTAAAGCTTAGACATCAAGCTGAAATGGCTTTTAATATGTTGAGAACCCCTATTATATCCAAATTTCATCACTTCTGACTCTGAAAAATGCACATATCCACTAAGTTTGTATAAAATATCAGGATGCCTATAGACCCTACTAAGCCCATTCATGACCTAAGGTCATTATTGCATCATCCCACTTGGTCAAATTTAGGGAGATTATAGGAAATGAGTATCTGGCCATATTGCCTCCACCCCTCCCAGGCTCATACACAGACATTTAGATCACCTTAAGTCAGGGCAGCCAATTTAAAAGAATCTCTAATCAGAAGAACACAGAAAATTCTGCGTGCTTTTGGGGCTCTCAGAATCTCAGATGAAGCAGATCTCAAGTCCCAAATTTAGGTTTGCAATCAGCATGATTATCCTTTCTTGCCCACCCTATCCTAAACATAAAATGTCCTTCTAATAAGGAAGGTCAAATGAGGTTCTCATAGCCCCTACAAGTCCAAGCACAACCCACAGGCATCCAAACAGTATCTTTTAAGAAAAAGATTTGGTAGGCTCACAATCATATTTATTCCATCCTAAACACTAGGCCTCCAACCATCTGGAACTGGTTATATTGTGACCAACTACCTACAGTAAAAATCCTGGTATCAAGCTCATCTGTTAATTCTCCATAAACATCACTGGGCTGGCTTATTGGGGTAGCAATGTATATTAGGGTTTTTTCAAAAGCAAACTTAAAGACCAGGACTGAAGTGCAGGGAGTTTATATGGAAGGGGAAGGAATCACCAGCACAGGAGTGGAGACATGATATAAGAACGGAACAGCAGTGGATAAAAGATGTGTTATCAAGGTTGCTTTCACTGAAGGAAAGTGGGACTTCAGCCCCATTGAGGACAGTCTAGAGGTCAGCACAAAACACCACCAATCATTGATTGAGGGATGCTGGGAAGAGGGGCATTAGATACTCTGCGCTTCTGGCCTACAGGTCAGGACACCAAGCAGGGTCCAGTGACAAGGGAAAGCTCCCAAGCAGTGAAATGCACATGCTGATAGTTAGGAGTTGGGCTGGTGTGCACTGAGGTTATAAGAATAAGGGAGGGGCCGGCTGGATAGCCCAGTGGATAGGGCGCCAGCATACCACATGGGAGGCCCCGGGTTCGGTTCCTGGGGACCTCTCCTAGCGGGCAGACCGCCTTGAGAATGGCAAGCCGCCATGGGCGGGCCAGAGCCGCTGTGGGCAGGGCAAAACCTGCCACGGACAGGGCAAAAGCCGCCATGGGCAGGGCAGGTCTCCCGCGAATGGAGCGCAGCCAGC
>PVKH010045532.1:0-10494 GCA_004027955.1 Chaetophractus vellerosus
GAGACAAAAAGTAGAAAATAAAAAATAAATCTTAAAAATTTTAAAAAATAAATAAAATTAAACAAGTTGCTTCAACTAATACTAAAGAAAGGGTTTAAAATGATGCTTATATTCTTTAGTATCCTTAGAACAATGAAACTGACCCAAGAAGTGGAAATACATTGAATTATGAGGGGGCTATGTTTTTCACATCTGCAAAAGAGATATTTCTTGGAAATGGTCTTGATATTTGTAGGTAAAAAGTATTTGTGAAGGCAAAGAACTAGTCTTAGTATTTTAAAGTAGTTAAATGTAGCCGGCTTGAATTGTGTTCTGCATCAGTAGTTCTTAAGTTTTAGAGTACAAAAGATTGACCTGGAATACTTATTTAAAATGTAGATTACGAGGCCCCACTTCTAATGGTTCTCAAACATGAATGCACATAAATAATGCAGGGAACATCAATAATGCAGAATTCTAGGCTCAGGCCTCAGGGACTTGCTAGATCTGGGTGGGGCCTAAAACTCTCCATTTTTATTAAGAAACTCTCCCCCCAAATGATTCTGCAGTAAGTAAACTGAAGATCTCTCTTTGCAATCATTGTTTTACAAGTAAAATATTCTTCAGCTCTCCAGCCTCTCAGTGTTCTTTCTTCTGAATACTTATAACACTAGATTTTGGCATCCCTTAGTAGCAACATAGTAGAGTCATAGTGGTCATAAGGCAAGTGGAAATAGTATTGGGCCCTCTTAGAATGTGTGCCAACGTCTTCAAGTTAGTCCAGCCTGGTACACAGTTTGTATACTAGGATTTCCTAGAGACCCAGAGTTCTTCACTGTTCTTCTCATAAGGGAGCAACAAGAAGCTGAAGCCCTACCACAAGTTTATTTCAAATACTCTCCACGTTTTCTGGGTTTCTGGCTTCAATACAATAGATCCATCTTAATGAAAGTTTTGCCGCTAACAACAGGCTTTGTTCAATTATTCATTTATTGATTGATTCATTCTTTTATTTAATAATATCTCTTATCCTTAAAAAGGTCTGGCACTAGCCATGCTGACAGTGTTGAGTTCTAGCAATTGTTAATTAGTTGTATTAATATAAACCATGTTGCCCAATTACACTAACATAATCTATTTGGGCAACACACACTTTCCAGTGTTATGAAAAACATTTAAAAATAACTCATTTTTTTTATAAAACAGCATTACTTATAACTCCAGGGACATGGCTGCCAGTACACAGATTTTCTTTCTTTTTCACAACAGAGTTCTCCTTAATTATTAGGAATGTGTACCTGTTGTCTCTGAATTTGAAAAAGTAAATATTATTGACTGAAAATGACATAAACATAAGAAATTTTAGTTTGTCTCTAATTTATGGCAATGCCATATTTTCTTGGGTTAGAATATAAAGCTTAAATGAATGTATAATGTAGCTATTTTTATGTATTCGAAGGATTAAAAGGACCATATGTAACCTTGCAAATAAGATAATGAATAGAGT
Organism: Chaetophractus vellerosus; assembly: GCA_004027955.1. NCBI lineage: Eukaryota > Metazoa > Chordata > Mammalia > Cingulata > Chlamyphoridae > Chaetophractus > Chaetophractus vellerosus. The sequence goes on from PVKH010045532.1 coordinate 1,487, forward strand.
AGGATACACTTGTGAAGCCTATAGAGCTCAGACTTTGTGGAAATGCTGGCAGTTAAATTCATATTCTGTTAACTTCCTTTTTAGGGATTTTAAGTATGATGCAACGAGGGTTGATTCCACCAACAGCTAAAATTACCTTTCAGAATCCACCCATTATACCCAGAGCAGCTCCTCTGCATAATTTTGACAAAGCATGTAAGATTCCAGCCACAGGTAAGACACTCCTGCTTATATGCTTGGTTGGGTATACACAGAAATTACTGCCCTAGAAAATCTAGACTTCTAGCATCCAACTTAATCTTCCAAAACAGGACAAGATTGGGAGCAAATGTAGCTCAAACAGTTGAGCGCCTGCTTCCCACATGGGAGGACCCAGATTCAAACCCGGGCTCCTGGTACCTCAAAAAAACAAAAAAAAAGAAACCAGCAGGACAAGGTGAAAGGTGTAATGATCCTGAGTTTCACTTTACTGAACAAAGTAACCTGAGCCAACTTTGTAAAATACTTATTGAAGGTCTGTCCTCTGTTTGTGCTTAGAAGGTTGATATTTTTCAGGAGATTGAGGTTTGGTTGGGGAAATAAGTCAGATGTAATCAGGATAAATAACAGTACAAAGTAGCATAGAGTAAAAACCAACTGGATATTAAACTCTAGTGCTAGGAGTTCAGAGTAATGACTACTGAGGGGTGAGGTAGAAGAAGACTTCAGAGAGGAGGCTGGATGAAATAGAAAAGCACCAACCTGGGAATTTACTAACTAGTTGCAGAATCCTGAGCAAGACATTATTTTCTCTGGCACTCAACTTCCCCAGTTATAAAATGAGAGAGTTTTGTTAAAGCTTGTATTATCCAAGACACCATTCAGGTTCTGGGGCTCCAGAGAACAAGGCAGACAACATTTCTGGTCTCCTGGTGCTTCCACTCTAGTGGAAGACAAATAATTAGCAGGTAAATAAATTGAGAATTAAAACTAGTGATATTGTTACAAATAAAACAGAATGAGTTAGAAAGTGATAAGGAGGGGGTTACTTTGCTTGTGGGGGAAAATCAGAGAATTTATCTCAGAAGAGGTATAATTCTTGAGATGAGATTCAAATGATGAGAAGCAGCTAGTCATGTAAAGCTCTATAGAGGAGCATTCCAGATATACGACAATACAGATGCAAAGGCACTGACGGCTAAAGAGGGAATGAGACAAAGTGGCTGAAAGGCCATGAGCAAGAAAGAGAGAAGGAGGAGATCAGGCTGGAGAGATAGAGAAGATTGCATGGTGTAAACTAGAGCAGAGACTTGGAGTAGTCCACAGTATTTGTTCTTCCTTACTTCCATAGAAATAGAGTTTTGGATAGGCACTGGCAACTCAACTAAAGACATATCCCAGACAACCTTGCAGCTAGGTGTGCCTTATGACCAGGTTCTGGATTATATGAATTTAAGCAGAAGTGGAGAGGAAAACTTCTGAGTTGTGCCCTTAAGAGGAAAAGGAGCATGCCTCCCTTTTTCCTTTCCTGTCTCTGGCTAGCTGGAATGCAGGTGTGATGAGGAACAATGGGGAGGCCAGTTTGGAGTCAGAGATGGAACTCCATCTTGAGTCTGGCAAAGCTGCCCTGCCAACTCTGGACTTTCTTTGGACTGTTGCATAAGAGAGAAATAAAATCTTTATACATTTCCAATGTATCTTAGGAATTTTCTTGTAAAATATCTTAGGTTATATCAGAACCAGCATGACAACCTTCCAAATCAAGGGTAGAAATTAAATTTTATTCTAATCACATCAAGAACCCACTGAAAGGCTCAACAGGAGGGTGAGGTGGCCTGATTTATGCTTTAGTAAGACCATTCTGATTGCTTTTAAGATAATGAGTCATAGGGGAGCATGAGTGGAACCTAGAAGACTAGTTAAAGGTGATTGAAGTAAACCAGGTGAGAAATGATGATAGATTTGAGAAAGATGGTATCAGAGGAAATGAAGAGCAGCGAACAAATTCAGGTTATGTTTGGAGGTGGAGCCATGAGGATTGACTGATGGATAGGGATTAAGGAAAGAAGAGGCATCAAGGATGAAAATGTATGAGTGTACAAATGAATATGTATGAACAAGCCAAGCCACGACTTTGTTTCTATTCTACTGTTGATGAAAATTTCAGTGGTTTTTTTGTTGTTGTTGTTACATATCCCCCACTTTCTGCTTGTTCTTGCTGTGTTCATTTTTGTGTTCTTCTGTGTCTGCTTTGTCTCCCCCCATTGCGGCGATGCACCGAGTCAGCTCACCGCACAGGCGGCTTGCCCTGCTCGCGGGCGGCTCTGCTCTGCTTGTGGGTGACTTGCTCTGCCCGTGGCGGCTTTGCCCTGCCCACAGCAGCTCTGCCCCGCCCACGGCGGCTTGCCCTCTCAAGGCGGTCTGCCTGCTTGGAGAGGCCCCTGGGAACCAAACCCGGGGCCTCCCATGTGATAAACCGGCGTCCTATCCACTGGGCTACAGCCGGCCCCTGGTTTTTTTTTTTAATTACTATGGAGCTATTATGAATAATACAGCTATGAACATTCATTCTTGTAATGTCTTTTAATTCACATATGTATGTGTTTCTCTTGGATACATATCAATAAGTAGAACTTCTGGGTTACAAGGTATACATATGCTCAGATTTAGTAGATACCACCAAACAGTTTTCCAAAGTGGTTATACTTATTTATATTCCCACTTGATGCATTTAAGAGTTCCAGGATAAGTGTTAACATCTTTGCCAACATCTGGTATTTTCATTTAAAAATATTTAGCCATTCTGAAGAGTCTGTTGTGCTATCTTTTTGTGGGTTTAATTCCTATTTCCCCAATGACCAAAAAGTTGAGCCGTTTTTTCATATGTGTATTGATCATTTGTATGTCCTCTTTGGAAGAAATGAATTAAAAATTTAACCTATTTTTTTAAGTTAGGTTGTCCATCCTTTCCCTGGCATTTTATATGAGTTATTTATATATCCTGGATGCTAATATTTTACCAGTTTTATGTATTGAAAATACTTTTTCCAACTCTGTGGCTTGGCATTTCACTCTTAATGGTATCTTTTTAAATTAAGCTTTTTATTTTGAGGTAGTTGAAGATTCACATGCAGTTCTAAGAAACAATACAGTGATATCCTATGTACTCTTTATTCAGTTTTCACCAAGGGTGACATCAGGAAAAACTACAGTACAATATCACAACCAGGATATAGATACAGCCTAGAAACAGAACATTTCAGTCTCCACAAGGATCTCTCATGCTGTTCTGTTATGGCCACACCCACTTCCCTTCCATACCATATCTCTTTAACCTCTGGCAACCACTAATCTGTCCCCCATTTCTATAATTTTGTCATTTCAAGAATCATATAGGGGGCCGGCTGTAGCCCAATTGGTAGGGCGCCAGTTTACCACATAGGAGGCCCCAGGTTCGGTTCCCGGGGCCTCCTCCAGTGGGCAGACTGCCTTGAGAAGGCAAGCCACCACAGGCAGAGCAAGCCCCCGCGGGCAGGGCAAGCCCCCGCGAGCAGGGCAAGGCTGCCATGTGGTGGGCTGACTCAGCGGGTCCCCGCAGCGGGGGGAGACAAGCAGACACAGAAGAATGCAAAAATGAACACAGCAAGAACAAGCAGAAAAGGGGGGATATGTAATTTTTTTTAATCTTAAAAAAAAAATCATATAGTATATAACCATTGGTGTTGGCTTTTTTCACTCAGCATAATTCTCTGAAGATTCATTCAGGTAGTGTGTATCAATAGTTGGTTCCTTTTTATTTCTGAATAATATTCCATGATATGAATGCACCACAGTTGTTTAATCATTCCTCAGTTGAAGGGCATCTGGGATGTTTCCAGTTTGGGGTGTTATGAATAAAGCTGCAATAAACTTTCACATACAGGTTTTATATGAACATATGTTTTCATTTCTCTAAGGTAAATGCCTAGGAGTATAATTGCTGGGTCATATAATAGTAACATGTTTCATTTTCAGAGTGGCTGGACCCTTTTGTATTCCCACCACCGACGTATTAGTGATCCAGTTTCTTTGCATCCTTGCCAGCATTTCATGTTGTCACGGTTTTTTTTTTTAGACATTCTAATAGGTGAATAGTGATATCTCGTTGTGGTTTGAATTTGCATTTCCCTAATGTTTAAGGATGTTGAACATCTTTTCATGTGCTTGTTTGCCATCTGTATATCCTCTAGTGAAATCTCTTCATGTTTTTTGCCCATTTTCTAATGGGACTGTTTATTTTTTACTGTTGAGTTTTGGGAGTTCTTTAAATGTTCTAAATACTAGTCATTTTTTGAATATATAGTTGACAAATATTTTCTTGGCTTTTGATACTCTTCAAAGAATCTTTCACAGAACAGCTGTTTTTAATTTTCATGAAGTCCAATGTCGTTTTTCCTTATATGGATCATGCTTTGGTGTCAAGCCTAAAAACTCTTTGCTTAGCTCTAAATTCCAAAGATTTTCTCCTATGCTTTTTTTAATAATAAATTTTAATTTTAGAGCAGTTTTAGATTTACAGAAAAATTGCTCAGAAACAAGAGAGTTCCCTATACCCTCCACATATACAAAGTTTTCCCTATTATTAACATCTTGCATTAATGTGGAACTTTTGTTACAATTGATGAACCTATATTGATACACTATTAGTAACTAAACTATAGTTTACATTAGGGTTCACTCTTTGTGTTGTACAATTCTGTGAGTTTTGTCAAATGTATAATGTCATGTATCCACCCTTTCTGTATCATATAGAATATTTCCACTACCCCCAAAAATGCGCTGTGCTCCACCTATTCATTCCCATGTTCAACCCCCACTGAACATGTGGCCACTGATCTTTTTGCTCTCACTATACTTTTGCCTTTTCCAGAATATTGTAAGTTACAATCTTTTACTATGTAGTCTTTTCAGACTGGTTTCGTTCACGTAGGAATGTGAATTTAAGGTCACTTCATGTCTTTTCTTGGTTGTAAGTCATTTCTTTTTATCACTGTATTAGTCAGCCAAAGGGGTGCCTGTGCAATATACCAATAATTGGTTGGTCTTTATAAAGGGTATTTATTTGGGGTAGAAGCTTACAGTTACCAGGCCACAAAGCATAAGTTTCTTCCCTCACCAAAGTCCATGTGTTGGAGCAAGACAGCTGCCAACATTTGCAAGGGCTCAGGCCTTTGGGTTCCTCTCTTCCCAGGGCTGCAGCTGTAGACTATTAGGCAAACGGCTCACTTGTCTTCTGGGGCATCTTTTCCAACATCAGAACTGCTTCTCAAATCTGCTTTTCAAATCTTCTCCATCTTTTGCCTTGCCTTTTACACTTGAGACCACACCCACTGAGGGGCGGGGCTCAACGCCCTAATCATAACCCAATCATGCCCAGATTAGCAGATCAGTTTACAAGCATGATTCAATATGGAATTTTGGAATTCATAATTACATCAAACTGTAACAATCACTGAAAAATATTCCATTGTATGAATGTACTACAGTTTATCCATTCACCTATTGAAAAGCATGTTGTTTGTTTCCAATTTGGGGTAATTATGAATAAAGCATCTATAAACATTCACGTGGAAGTTTTCAACTCATTTGGGTAAAAACCTAGAAGTGCAATTGCACTTACCATGTGGTAAGCCTATGTCTAGTTTTGTAAGAAACTGGCAAACTGTCTTCCAAAGTGGCTTACCATTTTACATTCCCATCAGCAATGAATGAGAGTTACTGTTAACTTCCTATGCTTTTTTCTAAACATTATGTTTTAAATCCTGTGATCCATTTTGAGTTAAGGTGTGAAAAGTAGGTCAAGGTTCTTTTTATTTTATTTTTTTGCCTATGGGTGTCCAATTGATTCAGCACCATTGTTTAAAAAGGCTGTATTTCCTACCTTTAATTACATTGCACTTTTGTTAAAAATCAAGGTGAACATATTTGTGTGAGTCTATTTCAGAGTTCACTGTTCTATTACATTGATATATGTGTCTATCCCTCCCAATGCCATAGAATCTTCATTACTTTATCTATATAATGTCTTCTGGTTGGGCAGACAGATTCCTCCCACTTCATTTTGCTTTTTTTTTTTAAGATTTATTTTTTATTTATTTATATATTCCCCCCTTGCTGCTTGTGCTCACTGTGTTCATTTGCTTTGCGTTTTCTCATGTCTGCTTATCTCCCCCTGCTGCGTCAGCTCACCGCGCGGCAGCTTGCCTTTGCCAGGAGGCCCCGGGAACCGGACCTGGGGCCTCCCATGTGGTAAACCAGAGCCCAATCAATTGAGCCACAGCTGGTTCCCCATTTTGCTTTTTCAAGATTGTTTTTGATACTGTAGTTTCTTTGCCTTTCCATGTAAATTTCCATATAAATCTTATCTAGATCTACAAAAAAATCGTGCAGGGATTTTTAAAAAATTTGTTTAAGATACTTAGATTACATAAATGTTACATTAAAAGTGTAGGGAATTCCATATGCCCCACTTCCTACCCTTCCCACACTTTCCCACATTAACAACATTCTTCATTAGTGTGGTACATTTCTTACAATTGATGAACACATATTGGAGAATTGCCACTAAGTGTGGATTATAGTTTACATTATAGTTTAAACTAATTCCTACACAATTTTGTAAGTTATGACAAGATATATAATGGCCTGTATCTGTCCTTGTAGCATCATTCAGGACAATTCCAATGTCCCAAAAATTGCCCCCATATTACACCTATTTTTCTCTCTCCCTCCCCTCAGAACCCCCAGAGGCCACTGCCTCCACATCAATGATAAAAGTTTTTCCATTGCTAGAATAACAATAGGTCTATAGTAGAATAACAGTAAGTCTACTCTAGTCCATCATTCATTCCCTAATCCTGAGGATTCTGGGATGGTGATGCCCACTCCACCTCTAATTGAGAGGGAGCTTAGATCCCATGGGGAAAATGGATGGGACTATCTTGCTTGCAGTTGTAGACTCTCTCTGTTCCTTGGGATGGTCATTGTCCATCATCATTTCCTTGTTAGTTGTCCTGGGTGAGTCCAATGAACCGGAGAGTAGGTGTTGCAATGCTGTTGAGTTTCAGTGCCAAGCTGGCACATGGAAAGCCCAAAGATTTAAGTGTCTTGGACATGCACCTATCAACTCTAGTACTAACTATAAGTTCAAATAGAAGGAGCAGAAGAGCCAAGTGCAGGGAAACCATGACTGAGTCCAACTCTCACACTGGGGAGCATAAATTCCAAACTAGTGTCCACCAGCAGGGCACCAAAATCCTGAGCTGTCAGCCCTGCCTATAGTGTCTGGATGTGTCCAGAGCCCTTAGTAACCCCACTATGTGAGGCAATATTTACTGTGGAAGTCAATGGGATCCTGCTGAGATGTGCATAAGTGTAATCTCTGGGATGACCTCTGGACTCACTTTGAAGTCTCTTATCCATATAAACCCATTTGTCTTTACCCTTTCCCCTTTTTGGTCAAGGTCTTTTGCCAGCTGCTTTGCTAGTTGGTGCTTGGTAGTAATCCCTCGGTGCCAGGGAGGCTCATCCCCAGGAGTCATGCCCCACACCGTGGGAAGGTAATGCATTTATTTCTGAATTTGGCCTAGAGAGAGGCCACATTTGAGCAACAAGGTGGCTCTCAGGAGGTAACCCTTAGGCAACCTATAATACTAGGCTAAGTTTCAATTTCAAAAGAAAAGGTACTTAAGTATAGTCATCAATATCAAGAGCCCATCAGTGGTCCATCCTCTTTCACTAGTCACTGCCCCTGTACTTGGGGGATTCTTGCTGTCCCATTAGAGAATGTGGCAGGACTCCCCAGGATGGGAATTGGATATTCTTTGGTTATTGTGTGGATCTCCACCCACCATGACAATGCCCCATGAACACTTGAACTCATTCCTATGCCTTACAGGTGTGCCGCAGGTGAACCTCTTCCCATGTATCCCCCATCACTGACACCCAATCTTACAGGGATTTTGATAGCAATTATGTTAAACCTGTATATCAATGTGGGAAAAACCGGCCTCTTTACTATGTGGAATCTGTCCACAAACATGGTATTTATCTCCAATTATTTATATATTCTTTTTATTTATTTCAATAGTTGTATAGTTTTGAGCATACAATTCCTGTAAAAGTTTTGTTACATTTACACCTAGTGTTTAATTTTTTGAGTGACTGTAAATGGTACTGCACATTTAATTTTGGTGCTCACATATTTGTAGCTAGTATATAGAAATACAGTTGATTTTGTATGTTTTGTTATTTTGTATCATGTGACCTTGCTGAACTCACTTATTAGTTCTAGCAGCATTTTATAGATTCTATACCATCATAAATAACGACAGTTTTATTTATTTCTGTTCCAATCTGAATGCCTCTAATTTCCTTTTCTTGCCTTGTTACACTGGCTAGAACAGCCAGCACCGTGTTGTATAAGAGTGGTGAAAGCAGACAACCCTGCCTTTCTCCTGACCTTGTGGAGAAATCACTCAGTTTTTCACCATTGAGTATAATATTATCTACAGGTTTTTCATAAATGGACTTTATCAAGTTGAGGAAGTTCCCCTCCATCCCTATTTTTCTGAAACTTTTTATTATGAATGGATGTTAAGTTTTGTCAAATACTTTTTCTGCATCAGTTGAAATAGTCATGTGAGTTTTCTTTGACAATTTGACTATAATGTGGCTTGGTGAAGCTTGGGGTTCACTGAGATTCTTGGATGTATAGATTATATCTTTCATCAAATTTGGGGAGTTTTTGGCTATTATATCTTCAAATATTCTTTCTGCCCCTTTCTGTCTCTCTTCTCCTTCTGGGGCACCCATAATGCTTGATGACATCTCTCAGTCCCTTAGGCTCTGTTTACTTTTTTAATATTTTTAGGAGATACTGGGGGGTTGAACCCAGGACCACCTCATACATGGGAAGCAGACACACAACCACTGAGCTACATCTGCTCCCCAATGAGAGTTGGTTTTTTCATTTGTTTATTTTTGTTTGT
>PVKH010045533.1:0-10490 GCA_004027955.1 Chaetophractus vellerosus
ATGGAATGATACAAATGAGGGGACAGTGAAATAACACTACTGCCCTCTCAGCGATTTTTTTTTTTTTTTGACTGGAGAGTAAAATCTGGAGCTTTTGAGAGATAACCTTTAAGTGCTCAGCCAACATGGAAACAAAATTAAACAGCAGAAGTAAGAAGTGAAAAGTAAGAAAAAGTAAGACAGGTGAGAGCTCGCATGTATGGGCTTCTTGTCAAAGACTGTTAAATCTTTACCCTGTCCTTGTAATCATAGGTTATGAATGAAATATTAAATCAAAGTTCTTCAGGTTACTTATGATTTGTTCACACTGGTTAGTTGACATGGTTAATATTAGCCACCACATGTCCAATTAGTTTTTATTTTAAATCAAAACTGTGTTTGTATTGGACAAACGTAGGCTCTATCATACAACTCTAATGGATCATTTCCTGTCTTAAAATTTTGTCTGAAGGACGAGATGTGGCTCAAGCAGTTAAGTTCCCACCTCCCACATGGGAGGTCTCGGGTTCGGTTCCCCGTGCCTCCTGAAAAAACAAAAGAACAGCAAGCAAAACAAATGAAAAAACCAACTCAGGGAAGCCAATGTGGCTCAGTGGTTGAGCTCCAGCTTCCCACATATGAGGTTCCAGGTTCAATCCCTGGCCCCTGGTACCTCAAAAAACAAAACAAAAGTTTATCTTAAAATACATTTACTTTAGTTCAACTTGAATTTCTCTATATTCAATATTAAAAAAACAAATTATTATATGATCTTAGCTACAGGGGAATATTTAACCAGGATGAAAGGAATATATTTTTCTTTTAAATACTGCCTGTCACTTAAACTTCAGTGTATGTTGATATTGCCTTGTGACTTAAATATAAGTTTATTTATCTTAAAAGAAATATATTGTTTAGATGTTTCATTCAAAAGTATACAGCTAAAGGTTTGTGATAACAACTTGTATCCCTAAGAATTAACCAAGAAAAATACATTTTAGATGATGCAACAAGGTCTGGAAAAGATAATAACCCATTATTCTAGACTTCAGATTGATGATCTTGAATTGTCATTTGGTTTAAAATGAAATATTTTGTTTTTATTTTTTAAGTTTCTTGGTACTTAAAAAGTAAAAAGTTAAAACATTTAAGTTAATAAGTTAAAATACTTGACATGGCACACATTTCATACTTGTAATGCTGATTTTAAAGCATTTGTAATAAAATACCATGTCTTTTTACCTCATAAACTAAAAAAAAAAAATTCTAAGATTGTTTTGTTTCTATATGAATAAATACACAATTATATAAATAATAAATATAAGATAAATAATATAAGATAAAGGTATATTTTTGTGCATTTAAAAAATTCCTTTAATTATTTGTAACATGGTTGATTTAAAATGTGTCATTTGTTGCATAGGTTTTTGTTTGTAATTTTGACATTGAACAACATGTTTATTGCTTTACTAGTCTTACCTAAGCTCAGGAATTTATACAATGCCTATAAAGACAGGGGCCATACTGTGAAAGAGATTCATTAATAATATCAAAATTAAGTTAACTGATTAACCTCTTGAAAAATCAAGACAGCTAAATCATTAGCATGCATTCCTTAAATATTCAGATATTGAGAGCTTTGTCATGGTACCTCTGAAACCCCACAGATTTAATTTCCTATGAGCTAACAGTACTTCCTAATTCCTATATATGGGTTTCAGTGTATTTTATTGTGAAGGGTAACCATGTGATAGCTTTCAACTCTCTGGCTTGATCTAAATATCAACCAACTGACCACAAATATTTTCTTGAAAGAATAGTTATAAAATGTGAATCCATTCATGGGGACTATTTATACCTTGGGTAGTACTAATACCAAGACAGGCAGGAGAATGAAATTAAAGCAACTGCTTAGTGTTGGTAATAGAAACCCAAACAAGGCCATGTTTAGTAGCCTTGGCAATATTCTTCCAATTAAGGACACTACTCTTTTTACATTTACCAGACACAAAAATTAAGTCAATATTGGAGTATAAAGGATGGAGACAGAGATTTAGAAAATGAAGGCCAATTTGAAAACAAAACAAAACAAAACAAAACAAAAACACAAGCAAACCAAAAAGTTCCTTAACAAGAAGAGACCTGGAGTACACAATTTTAAGACATTGTGTTTCACTGATAAAAAAGTATGGGACATGTTTTGCTAAAAAATATATCAAGGAGATATGTTCAAAATGAAAATTTCTGAGGGTTCTTTATGAGAAATAGATACTCTCTTAAGTCACTTCATTCTCTTAAAGAACACTAAACTTTTCTTCCATGATATAATCAATTTCTTGGTACATAGTTTTGTGTGTGCTTTTTTTTTGTGCTCAAGTTATATTTGTTGATACTATTACAGTCTTGAGCAGCACTGTTTGATGGAAATATGAGAGCCTTGAACTTTAAAATTTTCTAATAGCTACATTTTAAAAAGTAAAAAAAAGTGAAATTAATTTTAATAATATATTTTAATTAACCCAATATATCCAAAATATTATCATTTTAACATGCAATCAATATAAAATTATCAAGAGATAGTTTACATTATTTTTTCTATTAGTCTTCAAAATCTAGTGTGTATTTTGCACTTACGGTACATCTCAATTTGGAGTAGACACAAGTGCTCAATAGCTACATGTGGCTAGTGGCTACTGTCTTGGACCGTGCAGGTCTAGGGGGATATTTTTCCTTAAAGACTTGATAATCTACGTTTTAGTTTTTCTTCTTCAAACCTTTCATCAATGCACACTTGTTTACTTACTGTTTTTTTGTTTTTAAATTCAAGTGTTAGTCTAGGATAGTATGTGTTTGAGTTTCTACGTAATGCCTGACATATTGTTTGTTAGTACAGAATTAATAATTATATTAAGTAAAAAGAACACCTCTTGGGGATTCAACAATTTCTGAGTTCAGGTCATCTGGTCAACTCTTCTGCTTTGTTCAGTGTGCTATAGAAAGCTTCACCGTAGTATGTTTGACTAAATCCCTCTAAAAGTTGAGGAACATATTACAATAATCACATAATACAAAAAAATGCTTCAATATAGAACTATTCTACACTTGCAACCTGTTGATTGAACAGTTATGGGCTCAGTGTTTCAGAGACTTAGATCTTGATGATTTTCCCAAAGACATTATTGAAAGCATAGAAATTAGTTTCTGACACATTTGCAATACATGACATGAGCAGCTGGCATCGACATACCACTGATGAAAATGAGTCGATGTATTCAGCAGCACGTGGCACTATGTTACAGGGGCTTTACAGGAGACATTGGGACAAACGATTCAAGACACTAATACATTCACACAGGATAACGAGTAAGAATGTGGTATGGTACACAGACTGGATGCTGCGGTCGCCATGGGAAGTACTCACTTTTTCAGATCATTCTGCTTCTTTTGGGTTTGTGCACGCCACTGGTGCATAGCAGGGAAGAAAAGCCACTTGTGTATGGTGGAAAAAGTATATCAACTAATAAAACTGCATTTGACTGAGAAATAATTGTATCACAGCTGTCACTGAATTAATTTCATAAAATTATCAACACAACAGGTGCATTCAATTTTTATGAATCAGAACTCTGATGGCTGATTCATAAACTGGTCGGTATGCAACAAGAATATGATGCATCAAAGAAAGCATTATTTAATCTTCATGCAGTAAAATTTTAACTACCTCAAAAACAGTTAATGCAACATTAGACAGAGATTAAAGAAGGAATTTGGTACACACAAATGCTCTGAATATGAGAAAATGGTAATCATCACAATTTCTTTTATAAATTAAAAGTAAAAAATATTGTTTAGCATTAAATTTTAAATTCAAGCTTAGGCAGTAATAGTAATTTTGGACAACTGAAAAGGATTACTGGAAAACACATAAAAATGCATGGTGTGGGGAAAAAGAATTTGGGGGACAGGAGCCTGTCCTAAATCGTGATACCTGAGACAGTATGTTGCAACACAACTGTGCCAACTGCAAATTTGGGTAGGTCTTATCTACTAATTTATATGACTGTAATTAGCTGAGAACTCCCAGGTAGTTCTCACCTTTCCAGTGGCATTTACCTGGAATCTACCTGAAGAGCTGTGGGCTGAGAATTTTGAATGTGGAATTCTACAAAAGTCTGACTCTGATAGGCAGGAGATCAATGTAAAACACTATGTATGTTTTACTATATAAATTAAGTAATGAATGGAGAACTTGGTAAATATCAAGCAAATTTCTTTTCAACTACTACCCTGTGCCATTGGGAAGAAGGATCTCTTATTTATGGATAAACAGTGACAACATAAAATTTATCCCAAAGTCCTGGGAATATAAGTTTTTTAACATTATTCAAATTTGATGTGATATGTTGTTATATAATTTTCATTACTTACAACATAGTGTTTAGAATAAAATAAAACCACACATGTTGGCAGCAGCTGGAGATAAGAAATGCTGGCATTCTAAAAATAAGTTTCCATAATTTAGCTTTTGATATAGATGCCTTTCATGAGGACCGTAAATGGACATTTTTCTAATTCTAGATATGTTTATATAATTGGAATTGAATCACTGCATTTACCATTGCATTAGGGAAAAAATGAAATGTTTAAAATAATGATCTAATCTAAATTATAAGATAATTGCGAGTAAAAATATTTTTCATTTAAGAATTTAAAATGGGTAGTTCCACAGAGTGGTGATGAGTATATTATATTTATGTGGATTTTACAGGGTGTTTCAAAAGTCCCTGAGGACATACAGTATTTACAGTCTCAGCATATCTTTGCATACAAATGCAAACTTTTTCCCTCTACTTCTTGTAATAAATGCTGAAAATGGCTCTCATGTGTTTATAATAGAGATGGTATTTTTATTGTCAAGATCACTAAGTATAAGAGGTCAGAAATGCCATTTTCTGCATGGGGACTCAGGGACTTCCGGCTCATTCCTGTAAATTGGTTTTCCACATAAATACATATAGACATATATGTAGAATGCATAGTCACAACATAAATATATTTAACATTTAAGAAAATTTAGATATTCTACTGGTAAACTGACATATGTATAAAATATAGCTTGTATTTATTCATAGGAATTTGAAATTTTTTTTGCTGTTGTTCAAATGTATCATTATCTTAATTGGTATTTTCTTCCCAAAGTTGTTATCAAGACTTCTTTATAGAGAAGCAACATATTTTACTTGCATGTACATTTTCTTTTTTTTTAAAACTAAAGTTGAGTAATGAAAATTAATATACAAATAAGTAACTTGATGGAATTTTCCTTTTTTAATATCAATTTTGGTTTTCATTTTATATTAGATAATTAGTTCAGTGAAACTGTCTTTTTTAAATTGGTTCACGAGTTAATTTTTTTTTTTTTTTCCTTTTGGCTAGTTAAAAATCACAAGGTCTGATACATTAACATATGTCAGCTTCCTACAGGAAACCTATGGGTCTGCCCACCTGTGATGTCATAGTAAGGAGGGGCTTTTCTTCAGCAGACTCCTCCCTCGGTATCTCCTTCATCACCATGGCAACAGCCTTATCTGCCGCCCTAGAGCCTTTTCCCTATAACAGTGAAATCAACAATGACTTGTGTCAGGAGAAATCTTTAACTTATTATTTATTACAAGATATTCTAATGTTTAAAGATCAATCCAACATAAATGAAGATATAGGCTGCTGAAGTGAATCTTGAGGCTTTTGGCTGAGGAGAAAACACACACAGTCTGAAAAAAGATTATCTGTGAACTTTTAGCTATTTTCTCACCTTTACAGCTGATGTATTAAATTTAATTTTAACATAGTATTTTATATGGGTAATATATTTTAAGGCAATTTACATAAGAACATAATTTTTATAGTATCTTTAATAAACCCTATGGATTGCCTGTTATGCTCATTTATAAATTACTATATAATCCCTAAATATTTTGAATGACAATAAGGAGTCTGAGTTAGGGGTTAATTAGTTTTAAGGTCTTACTCCCAAAGAGGGCTCTGCTAAGTGGTTTGTGGTGTCATCATTTTTTAGGTATAAAAAGAGCAAAATTTGTCATAAAAGCTCTAAAAATTCTTCAGTGGCCTGACATCACAGGAATTCACCCAGTATAACCTTGGTGGAAAAACCAATTGCAACTCTGAATGTTTTTGAGACCAAGAAATTTTAGAAAATGTATTTTAATTAGAGAATCCCATAGGTCCAAATGTAAGTAAAAGTTGATTAAGAATTGTATATATATACCAAAAAATCCCATGTTGTTTGTCTCATGTAAGCAGAAATATGGACAATAAAAAAATAAGCTAGTTTTCTGTCTTTTGAGTTTACAAGATTACTATGTTTTTGAGATTAGATATGGCATAATGGAAAAAAACAAAATAAACAAAAATCAAAATAGTTCCTTCCCAGCCCAATTAGAAACATACTATGTAAAAATTAAATAATCTTTAAATATTTTAAAAACAAGAGGACTCCCATTTTCTTGGGTCTCTGGGCAGAGCCCCCCTGAGAAAATTTTATCCTAAGTGCTTAAATGAATATTTGTGCTGTAAATTTACTTAAAATACAAATGTAGCATACAGAGTTATCATAAACAAAGGAAAATGGACATATGGGAGTTCATTGTCTATAAAGGAAATTGAGAGCTAGGGTCAATATTAACTCCAGAGATGAATAAATCTTGATAGTTTCTATGCAGCAAAAAGAGACAGAATGACATTGTCTTGGGCATGTACAGGGCTTTAAGTATCTAGAAGGCAGGTTTACTCTAGGAAGCAAAACATTGTCTAATTTCTCAGGCATTGCCTTTCTAAAATCTAAGCCAGCTTTTATTAAGAGGAACAAAGAAAAACTTTCTGGATAGCTTCTAGATTTTAAAATGTGTGAATCTTTCTTTTACAATGCTGAAAGTTTGTTTCTTTGGTTTGTTTTTACTTAAGAGCTAGAATTATTGAATGACAGTATTGTGTTATTTCCAAGAGGGAATGTGAACTACTAGAGATTTTATTCAGCATATATAACAGTATAATTTTCATGTGTGTTCTGAAAGAGTATATGGCAATAATCCTTAGAATAACTGATTTCTGGAAGAATAAAGGGAAACGATGATTCATTGCATAAGAAATTGGGGTGCATAATGATCCTAGGTTTCTTCTTTAATGAAGCAACGTGAACCTCCTAAAATAGAGATGCATACAATTCTGTATTCTGGGAAGAGATTTATTATGGCATTATTAAACTGTTTAACATTTTTCAAAATATAAAGTTTATTTGTATTACATTACATGTTATAAGCTTAATAATACATCTTTATAAGCTACACTCATTTACAGATGAAATGTACTTTATAACAAATATTTTTGCAGCTTATTTTTTTGTAAAAGAGCAAAATCATCTGTGAAGAATTGTTTCCATGCTCCAAGAAGTTCTAAAAATATAGCAATAAACAATATGGCATGCTTATATTTAAATTCTTAATATATTTAAAAGAGCAAATCTAATGTTACAAGGTATGATTTTGAAAAATAATAATTCAGACTCTTGGGCTAAGAAAAACATGTCAATTGATAAGCATCTCAAAGATTTCAGGTCACTTTATCAATATATCATTTATTTGAAATGCTACCAATCCATCGACTACACATATATAGTTTTCACATGTGCAACTCTAATAGCTAGAATTAGCAACGGACATGCCATTTCACTAAAACAAAAACAAAAATAAAACAAAAATTAGTCCTTTCATGCTGAACTCTAGAACAAAGCAGTGGTCAGCTAGAAAGGATATATAATAAACACATGCGGTGCTTTTTATTTCTTGCAGAAAAAACCCACCAAAGCCAGGGTCAGGTCACTTTTTTGAAGACAGTGCCACTTTTTCTTCAAGGTTACACCTACTACCTGAAAAGAGTCATGACACCCATGTTAGTGCCCACTAGCAACTTTTTTTCTTTACAACCTTTTGGCTTTTAAGATCATACCCCATGAGCTATACTGTTTTATAAGTGTGGTACAGTCCAAGATCACAATGGGAAGGTCTGCCCTGGTTCCAGGTATATTGTCTAAAACCCTGCCAAAATAAGTACTACACTCATATATCAAAACACGATTTCCCCTTAGATTGCATTGCCTCCTCCACCTGGTATTTTAAAATCAAGCTGTGTTATTTCTGACTCATCCATCTATCTTATGGGATAAGGCTTCCAGAATTCAGAACCTGGCTGATAATTGATTTGGCAATTCACAAGTTTGCTTATCAGCAGCTCTGCAGGGCTGTCAGTAATACAACCATGTGGTTTCTTTCTTTTTTGAGTCAGTGGCCTAAAACCTTGTAAGAAAGATATCTGCATAATTATTTAGATTTCAAACTCAATTTTCTAAATATTACCATACAACAGGTCAATGTTGATCAACTATTTGAAACAACACGAAGACAGCAAAAATAAAAGATTCACTGAATATACACTCATGAAAATATAAGTGGATTTAGAGTACATTAAGTCCGCATGCTTCTATGTCATTCTTAGCAACAACAGAAAAGAATAATGAAATTTTAGAAGTTGGTCATCATATCTTGTCACCCTCCAGCAACAATTTCAGCCTATTTATTTTCAAATAATATTTCAAAATTACTTTTTTCCCACTTCCTTGTTGAATTTCTTGGGATAGGTGACTGGAAAACTAAATCTGTATAAGAGGAAAGTTCTATTTTTCTTTGTATTTTCTTTGTATTTCTCTTTTATTCCTTGCCAATAATATATAAATTAAATGATAGCTTTTTAAACATTTGATAGTTCTTGGAATAATCGGTTTTAAAATTTCTATTATAAGACCAGGTATAAACGAACAAAACAGCACTTTAAGTACAGCAAGTGACATTAAAATCTATTAAGAGAAACCAAATTTGGCCCTCTTCTTTTTTTTAACGAAAGAATGCAAAAGGCTGGACGTCACAGGATCGTCTGGATACCGGGCTGTGGAGTCCCCAGGCGTCTTCAAATGAGGAGCTGCTGGCTCCAACCTGATAAAGGGCCATGTGCTGTTCCACAGGGAAGGGAGCTAAATTATTTTGAGAAGCCACTATGCACTGGGCACTCTGCTAGATGTTTTACGTATTTTTACTTATGCGATCACGCAGTAATACTCTGGGGTAGACATTAGTACCTTTGCCATGTGGTTGAGGATGTTGAGACTCAGAGACTGTGTGATTTGGCCAGGACATCAAAGCTGCATAGGGGCTGAGCCAGGGACGGAAACCCAGACCACCTCCCAAACCTGTGTTCTCCTTCCCTCACACTTGTTTTCCTGCATGTGAGCCCAGCGGGCCCTCCCACCGCATCCTCAGTGACTGCCGCACTGTAGGTTGTTAATGCTGTCGCTGAAGTTTGGAGGCAGGAGCTGTGTCTCAATATAATCACACAGACTGGATCTAAGCACAACAAACATTTTTGAGAAATATTTTCTTTCTCCAATCTGGAACTAGTCAATAAGAACGAGCCATCTATGGCTGCACTCAGTAGCACATTTCAAACAAAATGCTTTTGTTTGTTTTATATTTATGGACTACTCACCCAAGTAGTTTATATACACAAACTTCTTTTTATTCTGTAGCTCTTAGTAGGTTTAATATGTTTAGCATCTCTCTAATTCTTCTTAAATGCTAACTAAATGCTATTAAATGCCATCTTTAGGTTTTTTGAGGTCTATTTTGGGTGCATGAAATACTTGAAGTCTGCATTGCCACAGTTACATGGTTCATTCATAAGCAATTTCTAGTTGCAAATTCTATTACTGCTGCCATGGAGATTGTAATTTTAAAATTATTTTTATTATTTTTTAATCTGCCAACAATGATCCAGAGTCTTATTATCAGTGATATTAAACTGCAGAATTGGGGATATATTAAATTAGGGGAAAAGTAAATACTACAATACTAGACATATCAGCTGGCCCAATATTGTCCAACACATGAATTTGAAAAATAGCCTTCCTTTTATTCTGGTTAGAGAAATTAATATATGTTGTTGCCAAAAACTTGCAGCAAAAAAGATAAAAATAAACTAAAAGCCAATAACATTTTTATGCATGTTTTCCAAAATTTTATATTTAATTTTTGCTATATTAGAGGTTAAACAGGTTTTTAGGATGGATGTTTTAAGGATAGACATACTACCATCAAGCTTACATGTGTGACTATATTGACTATGTTTTTCAATAATTACATACATGTAAACAAATATCTGCCATCTATATAATGTTAGCAACATTATCTGAAATGAAATGATATTCAGTTTTGTACATGTTAAAAATAATAATACATGTCATAAATTCCAGACCCTGGACTTAAGCACCTGTAGGAAATTTACTGCAAAAAGGCTAATTTCTGATGGCTGTTCTCATCCTTCATGTGCAGAGCCAGGATAACCTTCTTTTACTGGGGAAGGTAAATGTCACAGTTAACTGTCTAACC
>PVKH010045534.1:0-10491 GCA_004027955.1 Chaetophractus vellerosus
AAAAAAAAAAAAAAACACACAAAAAAAACCACCACCAAGGAATGTAAGTCAGGAGACTTTTTGTCAGATTAGTGTCAGATACCTTTGTGAGGGTGATGTCTTTATCCTCTGCAATCTCTACAGCAGTTCACTTGGCTCCAGAATTACAGCTACTGAAGGTAATCTGGGACATTTTTTTACCTTTTTTGTACATCACCATTGTCAACTGTTTACTGCAGGATCACTCTGCAGATCAAGGGCACACATTGCTTCAATGATTCTAACTGTATCTTCCTCTTCCTCTCCTATTTACCAGGATTTTAATGAGTTTTTAAACAGCTTTAAATTAACACATCATAATATTGTAGGGTTATCCAAGGAACACAATGTAAATTTAATGTAAATGTAATTCATCATATTAGGATAAAGGAGAAAAATAGCATGATTAATAAATTCAGAGGTAAAAATAAACTCTTGGGAAACTGAGAGCTTTCTTGACAGATAAAAGGCTATCTCTAATTAATGGGGAAACTTTATACAAATTCCCTTTAATAATCAGGAACTATTATTACTGCTACTGTTCAGCAAAAACACTAGATGTCAAAAAAAAAAGCGAATAAGACAAGAAAAGGAACAAAAAGGAAAGGATTTTAAGAGAAGAGATGACATTTTTTGTCAAAGATTTTGATCATCTACAGAAAGCCTGTCAAAGAATTTGAATAGACAAAAATAGCTTTGATAAGGGGTCTGACACTTTAAACTTTCAAAAGCATTAAAATGGTTTTGTCTAGGAATGAAAACTTAATGTGGGGTGTGATCTTTAGGATTTCTTTTAAAACATCCCAATAATCATAGCTGTTTTTAAAATTCAAGTAGGATCCTCAACAAAATGCCTGACTCCACATTATTGATTATTTTTCATATAAATAGTAATTACCAGCTTAAAAGCTGAAAGTAATCAATCCTAATTGAGCAACCCTGCTTGAGAGAAAAAAGTCATCTCTTAAAACTGTATTCAACAATATCATGTTTTTCAATAATGCAACCTCAAATGCATTTTATTTCTTAATTGAAATACCCCTTTAACCTAAAACCCTGTGTAAAAGATTTTTTTTGCTATTCTTTTAAATTGCTCTAAACTTAATCAATAGGCCCAGCTGTTAAACTCAGGAGTAATGAAAACAAATCCTTAGGCAAACAACTGCTGAGTGAGACCCTTTTTTTAGAATAATCAGAGATAGTTGACAAAAGGGGGCCATACCAAGTGCGCTTTCAAAATTCCAGTAAGAAGCTGAGCAGAAGTAAAATAAATAAAAACATTTATACATATGTTCAAGGAAATTATAATTCTACCCCTCAGTGGATTCTGCTTCATTAAAAAAATAAAAGTACAACTTTCAAAAACAGTGCGATAGTGTTTCAGTTTTCTGAAGATGAGAAATGATACTACCAATCAACTGCAAAGTGGGAAAAACTGGCTCCATTACCAAGAGATTATCAGGCACCTGATAAACCTTTTAAGTGGACAGTCTTTAAGAAGCAAGTAACATTAAAAAAAAATAATCCTATAGACCTGTATGTGCTACTTTTACTAACTTGACTTCACTTAGGCAATTTTAAGATGGTCAATTTTAGGTTAAATATGTACTTTTCAACTCCGTACCCTTTTTTTTAAAAGGTGACTTTTCTTGGATCCCAGAAAGAATCAACAGTGTTGGCAGATAACGTCTAATACACAAGTAAGAGCAGTTTGATTTGAAGTGAACAAACACACAGGTAAATTATTCTGTCCTTTACAGAGCCTACAAATTTCAATAAAATAGTGCCAGTGTAGCAAAATCTTGCCCATCTTGGGTCCAGGATCATTAGTAGGATTCAAAATCTAGACTGTCGGTCTCATAGTTCTTACCTTTCTCTTTCCAATCTAGTACACTCCTCCCCCCGCCCCAATTTAAAAAAACCCATGGCTCTTTAAATGTTTTCACTACATTGTTAACTTCACACTGCAAGACCTACTTTGGACTATAATTTATGCATCACGCTTTAAAACAGAAACCACACCCACAGAATAGTTTTTCATTAATCCCAAAAAAACCTCAAGTTTCATCTCAATTTAAACTGAAGTGATAAACACTTTACTCATGGAAAGCAACCTACATCCTTTCAAAAGAAATAACTATTGCTACTTAAAAGTTATAGAAATGTACTCCTAAACAACATTACTTATGCCAAAATTAATCTCAGAATTGTGAAAGAAGATCCATCATAAAGTTACAATAATTCCTTTGCTATTCCCAGCTACAAATTCTCCCCTACAAAATTATATTTCGCCCAGCCCTGAAGACTCTACAAACTATATGCCAGCTTTATGTTCTCTTTCCCTCTAACCTGAGACTTCAATTTCCACCTTTTATGGAAAGGAAATAAACAACTAGCTTCCTGTTCAATCACTAGCTTACAGCCAGTCTTTTACACATCACAGAACACAACCCGCCTTCTCCTTTACTTCCCTCAAAAGTCTCTTATCTTAATTTAAACTTGTTGAAATATGAGACCGTTTTATCACACTGCTTTCCTATCTTACTTATTTCAACATTAAGAATGCAAGAAACATCAAGATATCCATAGATGATCTCTTACTCCTAAAATTTTTAAATCAAATTATTTATATAAAGAAGAATTAACACCCATGAAAGTGAAAATTTGATCTGCCAAAATTTTAAAATATTGAAATTTACAGGAAACAGTTTAATCTTCTGATCTTAATATTGCATACAACTAGAAAAAGAGCTGCCTGCAGTTCTCTTCTTTCTTCTCTAATTAAATGAAAACATAAAACGGCTATCAGTAAAAAGGATTACCTTTTTTAAAAAGCTAAATATCACTTTAACCCTATACTTTCCTTTAAAAAATGGGATGCCTTAGCAAAACTAAGACAAATTCTTTGTGCTTGGATGAACAACAGGAAAGCAAAGCCTCCAGGCCTCTGGGGAGGAACCTTGTCCCTGCAGCCCTGCTCTGATGTGCTTGGGAGATAAGGCTCCATAGTGACACTTAAGGAAAGGCCTGTTCACATTTGAATTTCTGCATTCCTCAAGAACAATTCATGGCAATAACTAACTTTGCAGAAGAGCTACATGAAAGCTTTGGCCAATGAATGAGGGTCATCTGCTCTTTATCACAAGGGTAAACCTCATCCTGGCCAGCTTCTAACCTTTTAACCCTGTGAATTCCTAATTTACACATGAATAATGGAATTCTTGCCTAGAGTGCAACTTTCAGCTTCTCTTTCCTAAATTTGGAAACCTAGACTTGATTGCTTGCATGTTAAAAATCTAAAACTTGCACAGATTAGTTTTAGGTTTCCAGGTGCTGTACTATTAAACTTCTGAACCAGAAGATATGATTGCTGACCAAAACTTTGACCAAGAAAATAAAAAAAAGAACATACTTGCACCCTACTGCTATCAATAACTAGGAGAGAAGTAGCTTTAAAAAAAAACCACCACCACCAGAATGTGCACTTAATGCCTATTCTTTTCCAGTTTTATATGTATAACATCTTTACCCTGAACATAGGATAAAATAATTAGAGCCTACATCACATGCTTTTATAGATATCAGAACTAACTTTGTGAATTCAGAATCTCTAAAAATTTCACTTTTCCAAAGAAAAATCTAAACCCACTATGCATTTCTTACTTTAAGTCCATAATACTGAATGAAATTTCCTAGCAAAATATCTCATCAGAGTTAAATAAAATTTGTGCCTATGAAGACTGTGGCTCCTAATTAAATGATTAGAGTTGATATTTAAAAGCAAAGCTAAGTTCTATATAGTTCCACTGAAAAGTTTTTAATACTTATAACATGAAAACTACTTTACCACAGTGGACTTCAAACTTTTTCACTTCTAATTAAAGATGTATTATTAATGTTAACATTATAAAGAAAAAATATCTAAAGATACTGAAAAAGCCACTACTAACATTTGGGGTTTTTTTTGTTTGTTTGTTTTGTTTTGTTTTTCATTTATCACATACTGCCCAGAGTTAAGCTCTGTGTGTTTTCAAAAGTGTTTCTGGGGAGCTCTAGAATTCTCTCAGACTTCTGAGGAGCTCCTGGAAATAAAGTGTGCCTATGACAAATGCTTCATCATTTTAAGGCCTCCCCTCCTCTCTCCCTACCATACTCCACACCAAGGTAATACAAGTTGCACTTCCTGGGTTAGAAAACACAAGATTCTCCAAACCCCCAAAAAAGTGGAAAAATTACAACGCTATAAAATAATTTTACATTAGACAAAAATTAATTAAACAGAACATAAGCAGAAAACGCACACCAGTCTGAAAACAGTACTGTACAGAAAAACCATTATTCAACCAAAAAGAGAAAAAAGGTTATTAGCCAAAGATTACAGCAAAAACAAAATTACCAGAAGTACTGTTAGGTTTATGCTATTATTTTTGCGGGACCCCAGAATTGGGAACTTTTCTAATATTCTGATATATTTTAATATAAAATATAATTATTTGCAAAATGTTTTCCCTATGTAATGAATATTGTACAAATGAAATGTCACTAAGATGAGTACAGATAAAATAAAGACATGGAGTGTTACAATAGTTAGCTTCACTAGGAGATTCCTGCCAATGGCTTCCTAAATTTCAACTTTGCAGACATTAAAGAAGCTATTTCTTAAAGACTGTCTTTATCTCAAGAATTCCCTCTTCCTATTGTTTATCTTGTAAATGAATAGTTTGTAGGTATAGTGCAAAAGCTATCTTCTGTGGATTAACTAAAACATGTAGCTAGGATGCCTATAAATTTAATACAGCTTTTTAAAAAGATCTAAATAGTGTATCGTAATCTTGAGTGCTGTTTGATATATCAGATCACCTGAAGAGTTGGAGGGCCTCAGTAAGAACAAGGAGTTCCATAACCTGTCCTAGGTCTATCTTTACACTCAACAGTTATCAGATCAACCACCATGCAATAGATCACTTGAACAGTTGATCTGATGGGGTTATTAATACAAAGGGAATCATTAGCAAACTTTATGACAACTGGGGAAAAGTGAACAGATCCAGTTTAAATCCATGAGGCATAATATGGAAATGACTTTAATCTCTTTCCCACCCAGCAGGAAAAGACTAGGACTACTTCAAAGGCTTGAGAGTTAGCGACCAATGCCCTCTCTTACAATTAAAAAGCAACATGGGTGATCTAAAAGCAGTCAGAAATGGAAGGCAGGACTATAAGAAAGAGTTAACAGTTGAGGATTATCTACAAAGCAGAAGACTTGCTTGTGATTGTTTTCCTGTAATGACTAATTTACAAATGATGAGATTTTAAAAGAATTTTTATTGTCTTGGACAACCTTCCACACTCAGCTCTTCTCATAGTGTGCAATACTTACTTAAGCCATCTCTACACATATTATTTTACTTCGCATTCAAAACGTAATGTCTGTTCTCAACCACTCATTTAATACTTATAAGCTGTTTTTTCATATATTCTGTGCCTGCATTCTCATCAACTATCATCTCCAATAAAATGCTTACTATATATGCTATTATATTAAAAATCAAGAAATCATCGAAATGCAGCAATGAAAAATGTCAACAATCAAGAACTTAAACACTTACTTGATAAGGTAAGATGAGCTTTTTGACTAAGAATGGCTCCATATTTGTTCATTGCCAAGCACTGGTAAAATCCTTCATCAGCGTGGTCTCTCTTGCCTTCCACCTCATTGATGTATAAAGAGCCATTAGACAGAACCTGGATCCGTTTATTTTCAGACACTTTTGCTCCATTTTTCAACCATGTGACCTTAATAGGAACTTCTCCCTGAGCCTGGCAATCTAAAACGACTGGGTCCTTCCTTGTGACAGTTACATCCTGTGGTTCTTTTATAAAAAACAGTTCACTAAAGCACCATACTCCTATAAGGAAAAAGGGAAAAGGCATATTCAGAATTATAGGCATAAAATCATTTCTTAACACATAATTGTAAAACACGTACTCAGTGAGTACATGTATCAATAAGATAAAGTTACCTTTATCTATATTGGTTTACCTTAGTAAACAGTCTAGATTTCAGCAAACCTTTCAAAAAAAAATCAGAGAAATCACCTTTTACAAAATCAACACTTAAAGCATAGGGAAGATTTTAAAAACTACTATTCCTTTTATGAATCCTGTTCTCAAGTTCCTTGGTGGTTTTAAAATCATGGGGGACACTCCTGAGCACAAGCTGTTTGCTACTTTTACAAGCTTGTCAAAAAGATCTTGAACAGAGTAAGTCGTAAAAGTCTAATTTTACAAGAAATCATTAGCAAAACTCCAACTCTGTGAACAAGCAAGTTTATTTCCTTGTCTCTTGAAGTGTTTTTGGAACCCTCCTTTGGCATCTACTCCTTTGGAAAGTGCGTTTATCTTTTGTGACAAATTACAAGTTTGTATTTTTTAATCTGCCCTTTTACGGGAAAGACTCAGGCTCCTTTCCTTGAAAGCGATCCATTTACTTAATTTCTGCAGAGCGAGCTAGGTACTTAAAGGACAAACAATAGACTTTGAAACGTTGATAACTCTTGCTGCTTGTACCCAGTGGGTGATCGGATTAGGAAACTTATTTCAATTTTTTTTTTAAACTACCAACTGTTGGAAAAAATGCGTGACTAATTGGTCCTTACTGTCTAATAGGGATAGGATATTGCTTAATCAACCAACACACATTTTTATCAGAGAAAAGGAAGGGCTTTATTCTAAGCAGACACATCGCCCCTGGCCTCGCAAACAAAGCATCCGATGACCAACTAATACCCGGTAACCTCCTGTATTTACTGCAAAGGCCGGCAAGTCTTGCAATATTGATAGGAGCTGAGTGGAGAGTTTGGGTTTTGGGGGAAGACTTCATCTTCTTCCTGATCGTTTTGAATCCACAATTACAAATTTCCGGAGTTGATTTCTGTGTTTCTCATCAAGGCAGATCTTTAGAAACATCGCATGCTAGTCACGCTCCCACGCCCAGGCCCCTGAATTCCCCTGATGTATGCCCAGGGCAACGCGAGCGACCCTAACAGCCCTGCACTGCTCTGAACACTCCGGAAGGCGCCCATTGTGTTTCCGAGCAACATCTGACTTTGATCCTTTTCTCATGCTAACAGAAACTAACTCCTCCAGAAAAACAAAAGTCCGGCGTTTGTAACCTGTAAATAAATAACATCACCCATTCTCCCGAACACCTCTCCTCTTCCCCCCACTACTCCACCCCCAATCCCCGGCATCCACTTTACACGTTTATCTCTTTAAGGAAATCAATACGGATGCAAAAGAGACAAACTGGTTCAACCAAATTTGCGCAAGGCTAATCTCGAGTATGGAGCAAAGCTCTGATCCCTACACACCTCAGGCTCTGCCCCAAAATACCAGGCTGCGGAGAATATATACTATTTAGACACCTTCCGTCCCAGCTTTTCTCCCCGGGGCACAAACCCACCAAGCAACTTTCAACTCTCTTCTCTTTTCTTCACTCGATCCGGATCCGGTGGTGATCCGGGCGCTGGTTCACCCATCCATATTTCCCTCCCCCCCTCCGCAAACGCTGGGGAACCCCCACTGCAAGCAGGGGAAGCCGCGCGGAACCGCGGCGCCCCCTGCTAGACGAGGCTGCCACTAAGGAAACAATATAAATAAAAGCCACGTGCGGCCGCGGCTGCCCCGGCAGGCGGGCCCGCGGCGCGGAGCCCGGGCTGGCGGCGGAGGCGGGGAAGGGGACGCAGTCGGGACAATGGAGCGAGGAGGAACGGGAGAGAGTGGACAGCGGTCGCAACAGCCCTGCAGCCCGTAGCTTGGGGAGATCAGTGGAGAGCGGCGTGCGCTGGGAGAAGTTCCCGCACCCCTGCCCGCGCCTCCGCACAGCCCGCGGGTAACTCGTGCCTCCAGCTAGCGGCTCCGGACAAGCCACTGGAAGGGCTCAGGGAGCGGTGGTGAGCGACCCCCCCACACACCCCGTTTCATCTTTTCCCATCCCTCTCATGTCTGCTCACGCCCCACACCTCAAAAGCAACGCAAAAGAAAGTGCGCCCACCTGGAACAGAGCCGAGGAGCTGCAAGAGCAGGAGCGCGCGGAGCAGCATCCCTGGCGGCCGCAGCCAGGCGAGGGGTCGCAGAGAAGGCGCCATTCAGCGGGGCTGCGTGGGCATGCTCCCCAGCCGCCCCGCAGCCACTGTCCGTCTGCCGGCCCCTGCCTCCGGCCTCCGGGAGCTTCCCGCGCCGCGGCCGGACGCGTGCACTTGGGCTTCCCGCTCTGGCACCGGCGTACGCGGCGCGGCGCGGCCAGCGGCTGGTCTCTGTGGTCGCAGCGAGGCCGGCGCACGGACACCGGCTCGCAGGAGGCGGGGGAGGGGGGCCAGAGAGTCCGGCCTGGGGGCGGAGTGAGGCGGCGGCTGGAGGAGCGCGGACTGCGGAGTGGACAGCGCCGCCGCTGCCAGCCTGGGGACTACTTTCTACATCTGGCCCCTGGTCTGGGGACTGGGAGGTCGGTGCGGCCGGCGGAGGGAGACGCGGAAGGGGGTCCAGTGAAGACGAGGTCGCGGCCCGACGGAAGGGGGCGGGTCTCGCCGGACAATGCACCTGGGGGTCAGGCCCTGGTTGAGGGTCTCCGGTCCGTGTCCCCGCCCCTCTGCCTCCGCGCCACCGTCGAGGGCAAAGCCACAAAGGCCGAGCCTCCCAGTCCAGCCTGCCCCCGGGGCCCCTCTCCCGCCGGTTTGTTTAGGATTCGGGAAAGAGGAGGCGCGTTGGGGGAGGGATGGTGTTGAGAGACGTAGAAAGGCCGGAGACGACTCTCCTGATGGCCTCCTGCCCATCCCCCTCCTCCCCTCACACGCCGAAGCCCTGTGGAAGAAAATCTATTTCTCACGTCAGGGATTTGTCAGCTCGTCTGGAGGCATCACCGGGTGATAAGCCTCCATATTCAGATGCAACACTGGCTTAAAAACATCTTCGAAGAGTACCTTGAAATGAACAATTTCCTTTAGAAGGGACACTTATCATCTTTCTCAAGTTAGTCAAGTTTTTTAATTTGTGAGCACTGTGCACACAAAATGCCCGATCCTCAGAGTAGAGGCAAGATCCGGAGATTTCTAGCTTCTCTCACCTTGCTGGGAAGTTGGGGGTAAGCTTTGATAAACTACCTGGTTAGAAGTTAAGCGGACTAGAAAGACACAAATGTGACTATGTTCACATCTCTGAAAATTAATTACGGATGACAAGAGGGGTGAAACATACATTCAAAAGATGTAGTCAGATTGCTAAACGTGCGGATCTCAGACAGTATTTACATGTGGATTAGCAATTGCACATGACCAGGGCATAGGCTAAAGGCTAAACTTAATGAAAGCTGCAGACGGAAATCTAGCTTTTGTCACCAGGGTATCAACATACGAAGTGCCTTTAGCATTTTCCAGGAACCCCCCTTAGGAAGAAGGGGGAAAAAATTCAACAATTTCAGAACTTCTGCTGGGAGGGCAGCACTACCTTTCCCCAGAAGATTATTATGATAAAAATCAGCCTACTCTGCAATTTCAACTTTTAACTGCATCTAAAACAGTAACACCCTTGCCTATACTGCCTCCAAAATCATACTTAAAATTTAGATGAATTTGATCTATTTCTAAGCATTCGAAGGTTCATGGAAAGGGAAAACATGTAGAGGCAATAAAGCAAAACATTTGCAAGGATATTTTACATATCTGAAAATTGACACATAAAGTGATATTAATTCTTAACTGTTTTGCCATTAAACTAGTTTTTTTACTCTTTTTTGTATAACATTCTTCTCCCCCTGCGCCTCCATCTCCCAGTTCCCTTTCAGTTGACCCTAAGTGCTCATATTTCCTGGATAAGAATTGCTAATAAGATGCTTTTATGCTCTCTTCCTTGAATAAATCAGAAGAATAAAGGCTGGGGAAAGGGAGAGATAAGCTAAAAGGCAAGGGAAGTTTTTTGTTTTTTTTTTTTTAACTGCCACTTTGCCTTTTCTTTAACATGTCAATTAATCATAGAAATCTTTGATTCTTATTAAGTGGCTTTGGACCTAGAGTTGTGTTGGAGAAGAATTTAGCATTACATCTAATATGAAGTAAGGTAATATAATGTAATGGGACTAGTTTAACAAGCCTATCAATTTTTTTGGATGTATATTTACTGTCCCATGTTGGGCAGCAATAGGTTTACTCTGATGATGTAATTATACCATACTGTATAAAACCTGCAGTATATGAAGAGCTTTCATATATACTATCTCATTTGATTCTTAAAAGAATTCAGTGAGGTAGCTGGAGGTATTATTAATATCTCCATTTTAAATTGAAGAGACTGAAACTTGCCCAAGGTTACTCATTAGTAAATGGTATCTGGGAACCAGAATCCATGTCTTCTGATTTCAAGTTTGTTGTTCTTTTGACTATACAATTCTTTCTTCCTTTACTTAAAACTTCTCTGTTT
>PVKH010045535.1:0-10462 GCA_004027955.1 Chaetophractus vellerosus
CTGTACATTCTTCTGTGTCTGCTTGTCTTCTCATCTTCTCTTTAGGAGGCACCAGGAAACGATCCCAGGAACTTCTGACATGGGAGAGAAGCACTCAATTGCTTGAGCTCCCTGGTTTGTTGTGTCTCTCACTGTCTCGCTTCTATGTCTCCTTTTTGTTGTGCCAGCTCTCCTCGTGGGCCAGCTCGCTTTCACCAGGAGGCCCCAGGACCCTCCATATGGGAGCCCAATCACTTGAGCCACAGCTGCTTCCCAGTATATCCTATTAATTTCCATACTCTACAAATAAAAATGGTTAGATAACTTGTCCAATTTTGAGAGCTAATAAAAGGTAGAACCTGTTCTCCAAAGCCTGTGTCATAACCAGTTGAAAACATAATCTTTTAATATCCAGATCAAAATAGTTCTCCTCTGAGAAGACTTCCTAAATTATTTGCTTCCTCCCTGGTACGAACATATTTTTACCACGGCAGAGCCCTTCACTGTATGTAATCTTTTCAATAATAACTGAAATTCGGTATCCCCTATATATTATCCAGCGCACAGCTCTCTAATAGAATTTCCTGCATTGATGTAAATGTGCTATATCTTTGCTGTCCAAAATGACAGCCACTAGCTACATGTGACTATTGTGAAAGACAAGAGTTGAGTTTGCAGACTATAGCTTTATATTTGGGACATCAAAGTTTTGCTGCAGCAAAGGAAGCCAGAACGGAAGTAGCTTTGGGGTTCTAGGGATGGAAACAATTTTTATAGACATAAAAAGGAAGTTAGTTTAACTCCTATTGGTTGGACAAGAGTTTGTCTTTTGGGACCTATTTGGGGCAGGTGGGCTTTATTTTGTATTGAATCAAAGGCACGGAACTAGGGGCTTGATTGGCTATCTGGGTCAGCTGCCTTGGCAGGTATTTCAAATTTCAAAAGATAAAGAGGAAACTCAAAATGGTATTTTGGCGCTGAGGGGTCCCCAGGGCTTTCTTTACACAAGTCTACCTCTATTGAGCCGAATTTAAAATTTTTTTTTCAATCTATTTAAGTTTAAATAGCAACATGTAGGTATTTGCTACCATATTGGACAGTGCAGAATTAGTCGTAGCAAATGACAGTTCCTCAAAAAAAAATTCGTGGAATGAACAAGTCAAAAAAAAGCTGCAGCAACTTCACTGGGCCAAGAGAAGTACAGCTTCAATTTTGTTTTTCTTTTCAACCATATACAGACTGACATTGGTATTCTTTATTAATGAACCTGTATATGTATAAACACTCAACAAAACATTATATCGCTCCACTCTAAAGATCCATACCACATTACATCTTGCATATGTAACTACATACCATATTAAGTGATTGCTATATTTTGTAAGAATTTTTATAATTTTGCTTGTGTAAATATTTAATTTTAAATAGTTTCTGCAATCTTTTTTTTTTTTTTTTTTTTTTTTTTTGCTTGCCATGTTCACTGATGGATCCCAAGTGACTAGATCAGTGCCTGGCACATAAGACACTTAACAAATATTTGTTGAATGAATGAATGAATGAATGAACGATGCATTCTAAGGCATCTTTGTGAAGTGTAAAATATTTTCAAGTATGCAATTTGATGAACACTTAATGTAATAATTAATGAAACAGGCATGATAAATTTTATTGATATTAAATTTTCGGGTTTTCCTTGACTTCTGGCAGGGAAAAAAAAACCCAACACCACCTATGTTTTCAAATCCTCAAACAAAAAAAAAACACTCCTCTCTTGTGGACCCTCTATCACTCTTAAAAATCTGATAGATAACAGACTTTCCTCAGCTGGGGAAAAAATCACAAAATTTAAAACGCAAATTTGTGAACCAGGAAGTGAAAGAAAAATCTCGAGATTATTCATAAGTGAGTGAAGCCAACTAAAACCGAGATCGAAAGCTTGGCCTCAGGTTTAAGCTCCCCAAGTCGCGCCCACGGCCCTCGGGGCCGAGGATTTGCGTTGTCCCCAAGGCGGGAGAAGCCCGGGAGGGCCCCGGAGCTGACGCCGGCTGAGACCCCGCCGCGCCGCCGCCGTTGCCATAGAAACGCAGACCACGACATGGCTGCCGCCGGCCCGGGAGGAAGGCACGGGACTCTGCCGGCGGCAGCCCTAGCTAAGTCACCACCACTTTCCCCACAGGCAGCAGCTCCCCCCCGAGGGAAGCCTAAGAAGGGTCTGGTTTACCCGCATCCTCCGAAGAGCTCCCGCCTGTCTCGGTCGGTTCTGCGCTGGCTCCAAGGCCTGGATCTCAGCTTCTTCCCCCGGAACATCAACAGGTCCTGGAGCAAGAGCGTCCCGGACCCCCTGGGCGGGTGCCCGGGGCCTGCAGTGCCCTGGGGGCTGCACCTGCCCCCTTCCTCCTCCCGCCGCCCGGCCTAGGTTCCAGCTCACACCCTCGCCCGCTGCCCACGCTCTTGTACACTTTACCCGCTAGGGAGCCGGCTTCAGGAAGAAAGATGTTGAGGCATTTCATTCATTTACTCTTTAGTCATTCAATTTTAGAAAACTAACTGAGAATGTTTGAAGACTACAGACAGATTAAAATAGCCAAGGGTCCTTTCTTCAGGGACGTTGGATACTAATTCTAGTGGAGCCAGTTTATCCTCCGGTAGAGATGACATCTAGTTTGAGGGCTATCAGGTGTTTTAAGAAGTTGCCGCTTTAAGCGCAGCCATGCCACACCGAATATAATCGGCATTAATCTTTGCTTTGGGAATGCAAACTAAATTCCATAAGAATTAAAGGACGATTACTCTTTTGCAGGCGAGAACTCTGGTTTACTAATTTCGATAGTCTGTGCAAAGATGAATCTGAAACTTTAATTGCACATGAAACACCTGGGGATTTTGTTAAAATGCAGATTTAGTATAAATTAATGAAGGGAACACCAAAGCCTTGGTGTGTATATGATTTTATCAAAATGCTATTCCATAGCAGGGCTCCACCTCAGAGCAATGATCCAACAAAACTCTGAAATTTATAAATTCCTTCCCGTCAGCTTGGAATACTAGATTGGCACAAATTAACTGCAAAACAATACAAAATGTATAATCAACTATTCTTACGTTTTGTTTTCCTATTGCCATGGATCAGGGATTTTTCAAATGGCTTCCTGATTGCAGAAATATTCAGTATATATTACCCCTGGGACATTCAATTGTCATCCTTTGAAAATGGAACCTCCTTAAGAGTCAAGTTGGATAACTGGGCACAGTTGGAGAAGGTAAATTAGCAGTCATTTAAGTTTAACTGTTAAGACCTTTGTTTTAAAAAGTGCACTCCTGATGTCTTGAATATCTGTGTGTGAGAGAGATTTTGTGCTAGAATACAATCCCACCAAGTTAGCAGCTTGTTCCCATATGTGACAAAGTAGGTGATTAAATTCCAAGCGTTTATGCTGTGAATTATCTATGAAACTGTACATTTTCATTTCAAATTAGTGTGGGACGTAATTGTTGGTTTTCTTGCTGAATAATATTATCTTTTAATAAATAACACATTAAAAATCAGAAAATTAGTTGATATAAATAAAAGGGGGATTAAAGTGAATTCACAAGTAACTGGAAAAGTTTTTTGGACTTCTAACAATGAAAACATTTCTTTCTACTATTAAAGTTCCTGTCAAGAAAAAAATTCAAATTACCTAAAGAACTAATCCATGGGACAATCCATTGTAAAGCCGGAGTACCTGAAATACTGATCCAAGAGGTTTACACTTTGTTAACACATCGAGAGTGAGTTATTTGGAATTTTCTAGAAATGCACGTTAATGTTAAACTTTTGATAATGTGAATGGTACTGAGGTGTGTCTTGTGAACTGTGTTTTCTTTTTTTATTCCAGAATTAAAAGTATCCAGGATGACCTCGTGAATTTCACAGATTATAGTTATCAGATGCGTTTGCCCCTGGTTCCCAGGTCTACAGCTTCAAAGTCTATTAAAGATAACATTAGATTATCGGAATTAATAAGCAACCCCAACATACTCAGCAATGAACTTAAAGTAGAGTTCCTTTTTCTTTTACAAATGTTGCAGAGAAAGTTAAGCAGAAAATTGAATCCAAGTAAGTGTCCCTTGGAAACAGTCCGCTGAGCTCTTCTAAACTCTAGGAGGCTATTCTTGAGTTTGGATGAGAAAAGCCTGTCACTGACCCATTTCTGTTTTGAAATGGTGTGTTGTTATCATTGTCTGCATGTGCTTTAAGTTACAATTCATTCTTTCTTTTGGCCAATGTAGTGTATAGACAGTTTTTCTTTTTAGAAAAGATGTTAGCCAATCTGTTCATGCAAAATTTTGTGGGAAACAAGTAGTTCACGTATCAACTCAAGGAACTAAATATGGGTATGTTTGAGAGTTCATCAGGATAGAAGTACTTTAGGAAAAGCCTGGGTTACCATGATTCACATTTCCATAGTAGCCTTGTTGGTGTGTAGATGAAGGGGCAGGCTGGGGCGACCCATGACAACATTCCAGAGGTGTCACCGAGATAATTCTCAGAGCATCCGACGCATTTGTCACCAGAGTCCCAGGCAGACTGCAAAGTGTGTGGCTTTCCAACACTCATTCAGTATACCACTCGTGTCTTGGAATATTACCTCCCTTGATTCCAGGCACCTAGACACGTCATCATTTCTGTTGGCACCCAAACCATGCAGCAAGGAGGCAGGGGCAGTTCACTAGGATTTCTCTCCCTTTTGAACTCCATTTACTGGCAAGAAACATCCCATCCTATCTGGCCTCTGGAAGGAGAGGAGTGCAACAGCCGTAACTCCCCCCAACAGTGTGAGAGAGAGATTTTGGATTTTGTTCTTTCCTCCGTCCATTCTTCTGCCTCCTATTCCTTTTCGTTCCTCCTCCTTGGTTCTTTCTCTGCCCTAGCCTTACTCATTAATATCTGGGTAAAGAGTGAATTAAGATTATTAATCCTACTGTAGAGTTTTATAATCAAATGTATGCTATTTGAAATTTTGTTGTGAGATTTACCATGCAGGTATGCATGTAATGAATATGTACAATTTAAAGAAGACTGACAAAAATGAATAAGCATTCGTGTCTCCTTAGGTAGTTTAAGAAATTACCAATACCATTGCATTCCCCCGTGCCTTTTTCTGATTACATTCTCCACCTTCCCTCCAAGTCCTGCTATCTTTGTTCATACTTTTCCTGATTTAAAAAAAGTTTTTTATCTATGTATACTATTTATGTCATTCTTAATTTTATTCATACATATTTCTTAATTTTAAGAAAATTTTATTCATACATATTTCTTAATTTTCTTAATTTTAAGGTAATTGCTTTCACCAGACTTTGTAGTAGGCAGAATGCCTTCCACCCCCCAATTGTCCATACTCGAGTCCCTGAACCCTGTGGCTATGTTACATTTCATGGTAAAAGGGACTTTACAGATGTAGTTAAGGTTATGGTCATTAAAATAGGGAGAATATCTTAGATTATCTGACTAGGCCCCATCTAATCAGATGAGCCCTTCAAAAGCAAAGCTGATTCTCCAACTGGAATCAGAAGGAAGGAGGCAGAGGGAGTAAGAGAGATTTGAAGCATGAGGGCCTCGCCCTGCCATTGCTGGAGGGAGCCACGTGGAATGCATGAAAAGGTGTGTGGGGCGGCACTTGGGAGCAATGAGCAGCCCTCAGGTGACAGCCAGCAAGGAAAGGACTTTACCCACCAGGACCTGAGTTCAGCCAGCAGCCAGGATGAGCTCGGAAGCTGATTCATCCGCAGGGCCTCCAGGAAGGACTGCAGCCCTGCCAAAACACCTGGAGTTCAGATCCGTGAGACTCTAAGTAGAGGACTCAGACTTCTGACCTACAAAACTGATATTTTGAAGAAAGAAGGGGGGAGGGGGTTGTTTTAAATCCCTGAACTTGTGATAACTTGTTCTGGCAGAAATGAAAAACGAATACAGATTTCAGAGTTAATACTGTTAGAGCGATGACTTTATGAATACATTCTCCCATATTTAAACTTATTAAAGTTTAGCCTTTCCCTTTTAAGTTCTTAATTTTTTTCTGTAATCGATATGGAGAAACAATGGTCTCAGCACCATTTTAAAAATTGTTTTGCCCCCCAACTGATTTGCAATTCCCTTTCTTGTTCCAACCTTCTGTGCATATACGGGTCTCTCTCTAGGCTCTGTCTTGCATTTTGTCTGCATGTGCGCCACTTCAGCCCCCACACTCTGACTTGCTGTCGCTTTGTGTCTCTAAGTGTATACATAGTCAGGGGTAAAGCAAGTCCTCCAAGTTGTTCTTTCATGAAGCATCCCTTTTCACGGACATTTGCCATTTCATTTATTGCTACTTTCACTGTTATTTTACTGTTATGAATTCACGAATCCTGATTATTGTTATATTTGCATTCATATCGCATATGATTTTGTGCTTTTTATCTGTTCTCTTTTTCTCATTCTTGTTTTTGTCTCATCTGTCTTTTCTTTTTTGGGGACCAGATTTTGCTTTCCAAGGCTTCTTCCCACTACTGATTTGGAAATTTAAAAATTTCTTCTCTTTTTAGTGCTACCCTAGAAATTTTAACATGCATATTTATCTTCATATAAAATTAGTCAGTAGCTTTATTCTTTCTCCCCACTACAACGACCTTAGGACAAACACTATGGCTCTGATCACTCCCTGACACGGATGCTCTTTTGTCGTCCGGCATTTTAATTCTGCCTACTTATTTTTTAACACAAAAATCAGACATGATTATTTTTCATACATAATGTTTGCTTATACTTTGTCTATCTCACTATTACTTTCACGCATTGGTTCTAGTTCTGATTTTTAGAACAAACCTCACCTATTCCACTTAAACTTCTGTTTGAAAGTCCCATCATTGCAGAGCTGATCTGCATCTCCTTCATCTTCTTTTAAATGGTTTCTCTTTAGTCCTAGATCACCTCCGTCCTTCAGATTCTTGAATATTACTCTGCTATCACCAGTCTTCTTTCTTCAGACTGCAGATTTTACATTTCTTATCTGTTGCCAAAGTAATTACTGTGATAATTACAGTTCTGGGAATGTTACTAACCAGGGTTGTGTTTAGTGTTAACAGGATATGACTGATAGAGTGGAATTTATCTTAGAGCAGGGGTTCTTAACCAGGAGTCCACAGTCCCCCAAGGGGTCCATGGAAAGATTTCAGGGGGTCCGTGAGCTTGAATTGAAAATTCAAAACAACAGTATTCTTGTGGGGACGTGTTGGCGCGGGTGTGATATATTTATTTAAATAATAATACGCAGTAGAGTGTGGAGGACTAAGTAGGTAAGGGTGGCGGAGATGGTTTTATGACACCATGGGAAAACTCGAATTTCTAAATATTTGCCGAAAATGACCGTTTGAACAGATGTTGAACCGTGTTAGATTATCAAGTATTGAAATTATGGGAAAGTTGTTAAACATAATTTTGAATAATCCTAAAATTTAAGTTAAAGACATGCCAGTGTTGAGTGTCACAAAACTATCTGCCTCTACATTCTGAGAAGGGGTCCGTGGTTTTCACCTGACTAGCAAAGGGGTCCGTGGAACAAAAAAGGTTAAGAACCTCTGCCTTAGACATTCTTTCAAGCTTCAGTGAAGGGGGGAGAGGGGGCTGCAGAGGAGTAAGTGATCTTTAGAAGCTCAA
Source organism: Chaetophractus vellerosus (assembly GCA_004027955.1). Taxonomy (NCBI): domain Eukaryota; kingdom Metazoa; phylum Chordata; class Mammalia; order Cingulata; family Chlamyphoridae; genus Chaetophractus; species Chaetophractus vellerosus. Next base: position 7,658 of record PVKH010045535.1, read on the forward strand.
GGAAATTGATGTGCAAGTGTGAAAGTTTAATAAAAAGAATATGGGGAACATGGAAATAACTTTTAAGACACGCTGTTTGTACCATAAAACTCTTTGCAAATGAAATAGGTATTGTATGACTTCATTATACAAAATATAAAAATAGGCAAAACTAACCTAAGATGATCGAAGCCAGGATAGTGTTTTCCTTTGAGGGAAGTGTTTGGATGGGACAGAATGTGGATTCTGGGGTGCTGCTAATGTACTATTTCTTATCTAGGTGGTTTACCCAAGCACATATTCATTCCAAAATTCATGAAGCTGCAAACTTATAATTTGTTCACTTTTCTGTACATATGTTATCATTGAATAAAAAATTATTTAAAAAAACTAATAGGAACATAAGGGTATTGCTGTAACATTTTCTAAATATTCCACGACTTCACATTGCTTTCATCCACTTTCATTTTCTGGTGTGTATTATTTTAACATTGCCTTGTGCTCTTCTAATCAGACAAATGGTTCAGCTATTTTGTGCATCGAAGGCAATGGGAAAGGTGTGTGGGTGGGGTTGCCGGTTTCTAACACGTATTCACACTACTCATGCATATAAAACATACGTCTAGGATGAATTGCATGCTTTATTAATAGGTTATCAATAAAACTGATTTGTTAAAAAAAACAAAAAACATAGTCTAAATACCTTACACACATTTAAGATTATGGTGTCTTATTTTGTCAATGACCATTGTGATTTCTTTAGAAACAATTTTTGTTTTTATTTTGTAGACTGGTTTGATGTCAAACCAACAGTGGGAGAACTTACTCTCCATCATCTTCCTACGCAAACCACTGGGCGCAGAAATAATTTAAAGAATTCAGGGGAAAAATTTGCTCCTGTTTTGTGTAAGTTCTTTTTTTTTTTTTTAATAACACTTTACTTGTCAAAATGGAATTATTTTTTGTTGAGGTTTACTCTGTTCAGTTAAATATTTAAAGGTAATTACAATGTTAGCCGGGGTATTCAATCAGTCAGTCTATCAGATTGGAAGACTTAGTGGCTTTTTGATTGGTGGAGGGGGCATGTGATCTGTTAAGTACCAGTCACATCGGGTGAGTTCCCAGGCAAGGGCACCCCAGCCAACTACTACTGATTGGGTTCATTTCCATTCTGATTTATCCTTAAACAGGTGAGTATAAAATAGGTGAAGCTGGTTGGCAGAGCTCAAAACTCAATTCTCCAGCAATTGAAGGATGAATCAGTACTAAGGCAGATATAATAGAGTCTTGCATTCCTAGACTTTCCAATCAGAGGTATTGCAAGAAGCCACAGGTTAGAACTCTGTTAACATTTTTATTATAGCCAGCTATGACCCACAGGCTCAATTCAACTCAACACCTGTTTTTGTATAGCTGTGTTTTTCTACATTTTGAATATTTTATATATTTTAAATGTTTTTATTTTATATTTTCATATTTTTAAATGGTTGAAAAATACAAAAAAGAAACATAGTATTTCCCGACATGTGAAAATTACATGATATTAAAATTTCTGTGTCCATAAATAAATTTGTATTGAAACATAGACACACTTGGTTTTTTCATGTCTTGCTTGTGGCTGCTTTTATGCTACAATGGCAGAGTTGTATATCTGTGATGGAGACCATATGGACCACAAAATTCAAATTTAACTGGGCATCCTATATTTTCTCTGGAAATCTTATCACAAAGCCTAAAATATTTATGATTCGGCCTTTTCCAGAAAATGTGTGTGGTCCAGTGCTACAGAGCGTGTTTCCTAAACTGTTATTAGGGATTGCATGGGCGTGGGGCGGAGGGAGAGAGTTCTTTGCGTATATAAGGCAATGTCAAACAGAGTTCTTTCTTTTAAACTTATGACATCTTGTAGGCTCACATGCATTGTCAGTATCAGAGAAGAGTGGTATGGAATGGAGTACTTCCTAAATTCTATCTGATCACACATCACTGTTAATGTGTTTGGTTTAGTTTAACGGTCTTGTAGAACTGGTGTTCCTCTGAGCACACTTTCTGATATCCAGGTATCGGGCAGCCCATCAAAACCTCTTTAACTCATTATATGCCTGACACTTGATAGAACCTATTTTAGTTTACTTGGCTGTTCAAGCAAATACCATGCAGTGGGTTGACATTAATGGGAATTTATGAGCTTATGATTTTGAGGCTAAGACCAAGTCCAAATCAAGGCAGTGCTTTCTTCCTGAAAACTAGCTTTCTGAAGCTGGCTGCTAGCGATCCTTGGTCCTGGGCTTCTCTGTCACATGGCCTCTCCCTTCTCTTCTGGGTTCCAATGACCTTCAACTTTTGCTTCCTATGGCTTTCTCTCTGTGTGTCTGAATTTCTTCTGCTTATAAAGGACTCCAGTAATAGGATTAAGACCCATGCTGACTGAGCTGGGCCACACCTTAACTGAAGTAACCTCATTCAAAGGTCCTACTTACAATGGGTTCACACCCACAGGCATGGATTAAGTTTAAGAACATGTTTTTCTGGTGTACATACAGCTCCAAACTACCATAAAACCCCAAAGAAGTGCATACCAATGTTTCTACAAGGAAAAAAAATGTATGCATAGTTTCAGCTGCAGAGCCTGGGAATGTGTCATCTTCCTAGACCTGCCCTAACCTTCTTATGTTAGTGCTACGTGGGACAAGAGTCCCAGCAGAAGGGATGTTGAGTGAAGGGGGAGGCGTGGGAGGAGGAAGGGCATGGAGACTGCAGGTGGGGTCTCTTTTTCTCACTCACTTGCCTCATTCCCCTTATTGATAATTGGACCCGGCTGGGGAT
>PVKH010045536.1:0-10484 GCA_004027955.1 Chaetophractus vellerosus
TCTAGGTGCTAGCATCTGCATTATTTTTTCCCTGACAGCACTTGCTGGTTGTCAGAGACTTTTCCTCTTGGACTCAAAGAAGGCCAGAAGTGCTAGGTCATTAATGTCCCTGAGAGGAGCCGTCAGTGAATGACTGACAAGAATTGATGCATGTGTCAGCAACGTCACCCTCAGAGGAGGGACTCTGATCATGTGTTCTACACCATTTCCCAGACCTTTTCAGTGTACTTAAGCTGGCTTGATAATCTTTCACTGGTACTTTTCTTTCTTGACTCAACTCCTCATTCCCCTACCAATGCTAAAATCATCTGCCAACTAAACCAGTTGCACTTAAATCCTTGTCTTATAATCTGCTTTTGAGGGAACCCACTCTGAGATTAAGAGAGTGGTACTGGAATTAGTCCTAGGGAGCAGATCCTAGGAAGGGATTCTGGAATTGTTTTCACTAAATAGGATGGTGATAATCCCTAGTGTGCAGAATCACAAGTGGTGAATGGGGATGAGATAGAGGTGGAAGGGGATGCATAATAACGGGCTCAGGTCAGTCAAATATCAATTCAGGTCATGGTGTGAAAGCCAGAAGGCCTCTATGCCTGCAGCTTGGACCTGACTGAGAGATTAGTGGAGCTGTAAAGAAGATCGAATTCCCAGACTCAGAAAGTCTCTTATGCTACAGTTAGGACCCCGAGCACTGGCATGCAAGCACTTAAGAAGATTGAAGCCACAGATTCCTTTTAACCATGTGGGCTGGAAGAAGTAGTCCACTTCTCCTTACCGGAGAATAACAACCTCTTCTGTCTAGAAACTACACTAAGACTTCATGGAACCAAAAACCTCACATGGTGATGCTTGCACTCCTTAAAAATCTGCCCCACATACCCTCAATGCCTTTATATCAATAACTACAGTGAAATATTATCATGGCCCAGTTGAGGAAATTTTGTCCCTGCTATGGAAAGCTGACAATTATTATTAAGATTTATTAGCTGTTGGGAAAAAATATCAAGAGGAAAAGAGAAAGTGTAAATACAAATAATCGATATGGGGAGGTAATTACAGATCTTAGAGATATATACAAGATAATAGGATAATCTTCTAAGGAACATCATGCCAATTAGTTTAAATTAGTTAAAAATTTTAGACGAAATATGAAAAAATAAATAAAAGTTATAATGATCGGAAAGAAAAAGTAAAACTCATATTAATAAGCAATTATTTATGAACCTAAAAAGATCCAAAACAAATCTATAGGTAAAATTTTAGAATTAATAAGTAAGTTTATCAAGTTTCCTGGATTCAAAGTCAGTATGCACAAATCAATTGTCTTTCAATATAAGAGAAAAAATTTGGAAGTAACATTCTTAAAAATACAATTTACAAAAGCAAGCAAAAGCATAAAATTGCAAGAACAAATCTCACAAAAGACGTGTGAGATCCTTCAACAAAAGTACTACATAACATTTTTGAGAGAAATTGAAGAAGACTTAACCAAATGGAAAAATATACTATCTTCATGGAAGAAAAGATTCAAATATATTTATAGATTTCATGTAACCCTAATAAAAAAAACCTGCACATTTGTTGAAATTTCAAGCTGATTTGAAAATTTATGTGGAAATGCCAAGAGCCTGGCATAGACAAGATAATCTTGAAACACTAAACAAAATTGGGGGAGTTACTCTATTATCTAGATTTACTCTAAAGCTACAGGAATTAAGAGATTTTTCATTTTGCAAGGACAAACAGACCCATGGAACACAGAGACATTTCAGAAATAGACTACAGTTAAAGATATTTGCTCAGGGTTTCTTAACCAGGGGTGCACAGACACCCAAGGGGTCCATGAGCTTGAATTAAAAAAAAAATCAACTTATCTTAATTTTTCTCTGACCTCTGATGTTGAGTGTCATAAAACATTCTGAGAAGGGGTCCTTGGTTTTCACGTGACTGGAAAAGGGGCCCATGGAACAAAAAAGGTTAAGAACCCCTGTATTTGATGTATAACAAGAGTGGCAATACAAACAGTGAGGAAAGGACAATCATTTTAATACATTGTGCTGGGAAAATAAGATATTCATATAAAAATAAAGTACACATACTTACATATACACAAAAATTTGTTACAAATATATATTGAAGCTTTAAATGTGAATGGTAAAACAATAAAGATTCTAGAAGATCAAATCTAATAATATCACCAAACCTCAAGGTAGGGAAATATTTTTTAAGTAGGGTGTAGAAAGCACCCTACTTAAAAAATATGGTACTTTGACTTTGTTAAAATTAGGAACTTGTATTCAGCAAAATACATCATCAAGAAAAAGAAAAATTAAGTTTTGAAAATTTAAGTCTTGAACAAACATTTCACAAAATAACTTATCTGAATGGCCAAATTATCCTATAAGATGTGGTCACCTCATTAGTAATCAAAGAAATTATTTAAATCACAGTTTGAGACCTCTATACACATATCAGAATGACTGAAATTTAAAATTCTGACAATATTAGGTGTTGCCAAGGATATTAAGCAAATAGATCTTTCACATGCAATAGAGTGTAAATTGGAACAACCATTTTTGAAAACTGTATCTATTAAAGATGAGTATACCCACATCTTTGTTCCAGCAAATTCTGCTGATTCTTATATACCCAACAGAAATGCATACATCTGTTCTCCAAAAGGCATGAACAAAGAGTTTGTAATAGTCCAAAATAAGAAACAATGCAAATATCCAACCATGGAAAACAAATGAATAAATCGTGCCATAATCCTACAAAGGAGTGTCACACAGAAATGAAAATGAATAAACTATAGATTCATGGAACACATGGATTAACCTCACAAATATTGAATGAAAGAAGCCAGAGGCAAAATAATACAGATTTTAAGCTTCCATTTATATAGGGCCAAACAAACAGACAAAACCAAGCTACAGTGATCAAAGTCAGTTCATTTATTACCTTTGGGGAGGTCATGACCAAGAAGGACTAAGTAGTAAGCTTTCAGTGTTGGGAATGTTCTATTTTTAATCTGGTTTTATGGTTACCTGGGTGTGTTCTTTATGTAAAAATTCAGTTAGCTGTATAATTATGGCCTGTACACTTTTCTGTATATATGTTATACTTTAATTTAAAAGTTTTTAAAAGATTGCAACTCACAGAGAGGAAACAATCACTTTCATATATTGCAGGTGAGAGTGCAAAATAATAAAATTTCCTACAGGGGAGAATTTAACAATAATAAAACTATAGATTAGTTTATCCCTTGAACCAGCAATCTTTCTTATAAAAAAACTATCTCACACGTTCACCTGCACAAATATAAAGTGGCACATGTACATGTTTATTCATTGTGGCATTTTATGTAATAGAAAAAGACTGGAAACAATTAAAATGCCAGCAAAAGGAGAGACTGGTTGGATAAACAATGGAATACACACAGAATTGAATATTTGCCACTGTGGAAAAAAAGGGAAGAAAATATTCACATATTCACATACTGATGTGGCAAGAGCTCCAGGTTGTATTGTTAAATGAAAAAGACAAGGGGCAGAATAGTTGATCTGGTATGTTATCTTTTCTGTAAGAAATGGGGAAAGACAATATTATACACTGGTATTTGTGGAAAACATGTTTTATAATGTTAACAAAAATCGTTACCAGGAAACAAATGTGGCTCAAGCGATTGGGCTTTGTGATGGTTAGCTAATGTGTCAACCCGGCCAGGTAACTGTGCCCAGCTATTAGGTCCAGCAAGCACTGGGCTAATTGAGTTTACTGCATGGATGGCTGATTACATCTGCATCAATCAATGAGATTGGATCAAGAATGGATGATGCTTTTATCCATTCAGTTGACTGCCATAAAAGGGAACTGATTTCAACATTCAGAGAGAATTTCCCAGCTCGTCGTTTGACAGCGAACTTCTCCCAGGGACTCATCGAGGACCCCTCATCAGTCTTTCATCGGAGCCCCTGGTTTGCAGCCTGCCGGCGGAACCTGAACTTGTGCATCCCCACGGTCACGTGAGAGATTCTTATAAAATCTTATATTTTTAACAGTTATCTCGTGTTGATTCTGTTTCCCGAGAGAACCCTGACTAGAACAGGCTCCCATGTACCATATAGGAAGTTCAGGGTTCAATTCCCGGGGTCTCCTAATGAAAGGCAAGCTGGCCCACACGGAGAACTGTCCTGCACAGGAGTGCTGGCTCGAGCAGGAGTGCTGGCCCACGTGGAGAGCTGGCGCAGTAAGATGTCACAACAACAATAAAAAAAGAGACACTGAGGAAAGACAGTAAGAGATGCAGCAGACCAGGGAGCTGAGGTAGTGCAAGAGATTGAGTGCATCGCTCCTACTCTGGAAGGTCCCAGGGTCGGTTCCCAGTGCTGCTTAAAGAGAAGACAAGCAGACACAGAAGAACACACAGAGAGCCGGCAGCAAGTGCAAAACAGCCAGGGAGGGGGGAATAAATAAATAGATAAATAAGTTTTTTTTTTTTTAATGGTTACCTATTAGAATTGGGTTGGGGAAAAAGGATGTACAGGAACAGACAAGGTAAGGAGAAGCTAATCAAAATGGTTACCTTCAGGGGTGAGGGAGGTAATGGGTCGAGAAGGCAGGGGAAAATGAAAATTCTCTGTACTTACCTTTCTACATAATTTTATCTTGTCTTTACAAAAACAAAAATACCAAAAATTAAAAAGCAAACTAAAATAAATCAGCTTGAATTGGGGGCCTTGCTATCCTGCATGCAACAGGAACAATTAGCAGGAACATTGGTGGTCAGATTGCCTCTCCTTTTCTTTTACTTCCATCCCATATGTGCTTGAAGGGTACTTTTCAGTGGAGGTAACAGAGCTGAGTTACTTATTAATAGGAAAATTAGCAGTGTGGGTTTTTATCCCAACTACAACCATTCTGGATCTTATCAAATAATTTGGGTGTAAAAACAGAATGGGTATAACACGCATAAATGTATTATGTGGATACATATAAATGTACAGATGTGTCACAGGAAAAAACAGGAAGCAGTCATCTGGAGATCCCACAACCCCATTATGAAGTAAACGGAATTGTTTTGATGAGATTTGAACAGTTGGATTATGTCTAGAATATCCAGGATAATGGAATAAGGAGCTGAATATTGGCATTTGCTGTCTTGAGCTATCGGCTGTTTAGAGTGGCATTGAGGCTTCAGCAAGCTGTAGACCCCAAATTTTTAACACAGGCATACCTTGTTTTATTGTGCTTCACTTTATTGTGCTTTGCAGCTATTGCATTTTTTTTTTAATTGAAGGTTCTCAACCTTGCATTGAGAAGTCTATCAGTGCCATTTTTTTTCAAGAGCATGTGCTCATTTTGTATGTGTCACATTTTGGTAATTCTCACAATATTTCAAAATTTCTCATTACTATTGTAGCTATTATGGTGATCTGTGATCAGTAATCTTTGATGCTACTATTTAATTGTTTGGGGACACCACAAACTGCCCCCATATAAGACGGTGTGGCAGTTTGATATTGTTTGTGAATTCCAAAAGGAGATATTGATTATGTTTGTAAGCTGGTCTGTTCCTCTGGGTATGATACCCCTTTGATTGTATTAAATTCAGAGGCTTCACTTTTACTTTATTAAATCAAGATTAGGGCTTTGATTCAACCATGTCATTAGGGTGACTCAGAGTTGAGTCCCCGCCCCTTGGTGGGCTATATAAATGGACACTCAGTCAAGGAGAGGAATCAGAGAAGAAGCACAGAGGAAGAGAGACAGCTCCATAGACACGGCAGAGGCCCTGGTTAGAGAAATGAGCCATTCTCCTGATAGTTTGTAGCTGACTTTCTGAAAAGACCAGAGCAGCTGAGCCTACGAGCAGCGGGAAGAGAAACAAGGTATGCCAGCCTCCAGATGAGACTGGAAGAAGCCAGACCCTTGGAGCCTTCAGAGGGAAGAGGAAGGCTGAACCTTTGCAGGCATCACCTGCCATCTTGCTTCAACACATGGCAACAGTTTGGTGAGGAAGTAACTTTGTTGGACTCTTTAGTGCCTTGTAACTGTAAGCTTCCACCCCCAATAAATAGCCTTTATAAAAGCCAACAGATTTCTGGTACTTTGCCTCAGCACCCCTTTTGGCTGACTAATATAGATGGTGAACTTAACCAATAAATGTTGTGTGTGTTCTGATTGCTCCACCAGCCAGCTGTTCCCCCATCTCTCTCTTTCTCCTCTGGCCTCCCTCTTCCCTGAGACACAACAACACTGAAATTAGACCAATTAATAACCCTACAATGGTCTCTAAGTGTTCAAGTGAAAGGAAGAGTTGCAGGTCTCTCACTTTAAATCAAAAGCTAGAAATAATTAAGTTTAGGGAGGAAGGCATGTCAAGAGCCGAGATGGGCCCAAAGCTAAGTCACTTGTATCAAACAGTTAGCAAAGTTGTGAATGCAAAAGAAAAGTTCTTGAAGGAAATTAAAAGGGTCACTCTAGTGAACATATGAATGATTGGAAAGCAAAACAGCCTTGTTCCTGAGGTGGAGAAAGTTTTAGTGGTCCGGATAGAAGATCAAACCAGCCACAACATTCCCTTAAACCAAAGCCTAATCCGGAGCAAGGCCTTAACTTTCTTCAAGTCTATGAAGTCTGAGAGAGGTGAGGAAGCTGAAGAAGAACAGTTTGAAGCTAGCAGAGGTTGGTTCATGAGATTTAAGCAAAGAAGCCATCTCTGTAACATGAAAGTGCAAGGTGGAGCAGCCAGTGCTCATGTAGAAGCCCCAGCAAGCAATCCAGAAGAGCTAGCTAAGATAATTGATGAAAGTGGCTACGATAAATAACAGAAAATGTAGATGAAACATCCTTCTATTGGAAGAAGACGCCACCTAGGACTTTCCTAGTTAGAGAGAAGTCAATGCCTGGCTTCAAAGCTTCAAAGACAGGCTGACTCTTCCTAGGGGATAATGCAGCTGGTGACTTTCGTTGAAGCCAGTGTTTATTCATCATTCCCAAAACCTTATGGCCCTTAAGAATTATGCTAAAACTACTCTGTAGGTGCCCTATAAACTTAACAACAGAGTCCGGATGACAGCTCATCTGTTTACAAGGTGTTTTATTCAACTTTTAAAATCCACTGTTGAGACCTACTGCTCAGAAAAAGGTTCCTTTCAAAATATTATTGCTCACTGACAATGCACCTGGTCACACAAGCGCTCTGATGGAAATGCACAATGAGATTAACGTCATTTTCATGTCTGCTAACACAACGTCCATTCTGCAACCCATGGATCAAGGAGTCATTTCAACTTTCAATTTTATTATTTAAGAAATACATTTTGTAAGGCTGCAGTTGCCATAGAGAGCGATTCTTCTGATGGGTCTGGGAAAGTCATTTGAAAACCTCCTGGAAAGATTCACCTTTCTAGATGTCATTAAGAACATAAATGATTTATGGGAGGAGGTCAAAATATCATCTTTAACAGGAGTTTAGAAGAAGTTGATTCCAATCTTCCTGGATGACTTTGAGGAGTTCAAGACTTCATTGGAGGAAACAAATGCAGATGTGGTGGAGATAGAAAGAGAACTAGAATTAGAAATGGAAGCTGAAGGTGTGACTGAATTGCTGCAATCTCATGATAGAATTAGAATGGATGAGGCATTTCTTCCTGTGGATGAGCAAAGAAATTTCTCATCCTTGATTTCTTGAGATGGAACCTACTCCTAGTGGAGATGCTGTGAACACTTTATCAATTAAGTTTATCTAACTTTTCAAATCCTTTGTTATTATTTAAAGTAGCAGCAGGGTTTGAGAGGATTGATGCCTACTTTGAAAGAAGTTCTATTGTGGGTAAAATGCTATCAAACATCATCTCATGCTACAGAGAAATCTTTCACGAAAGGAAGAGTCAATTGATGCAACAAACGTCATTGTTGTGTTATTTTTTTAATTGCTACAGCTACCACAAACTCCAGCAACCACCACCACGATTAACATTGAGGCAAGACCCTCCACCCGCAAAAAAGATTATGACTTGCTGAAGACTCAGATGATGGTTAACATTTTAGCAATAAAGTATTTTTCAGTTAAGGTCTGTACATTCTTCTTTTAAAAAAAATGCTATTGCACACTTAATAGATCATAGTATAGTGTAAACATAACTTTTATAGGCACTGGGAAACCAAACAGTTCATGTGACTCGCTTAATTGCTACATTCTCTTTATTGCAGTGGTCTGGAACTGAATCCACAGTATATCCGAGTTATGCCTGTATTGGAAATCACAGGTATATAAAGTTCTATTGGACCACACTGTTTAGACACTAAATACAGAGACACGCTGTCCAGCAAAAGCTCAGACTTCCAGCTGCACAACAAATCCCAAGCTGATGCTAAACACTGTAGGCAGGTGTTGGAGTCACACATAAGATAATATCTTTACCATACAACCAAATGCTTTACTCTTCATTACTAAATGTGAACAGCAGCAGATGATGCTGAAAACAGTCCCATTGCACCACCTGGTGTTTAATACCTGATATTGCACATTCAAAGTAAATAATTCTTCCAGGTTCACAGTCCCACAGAATTTACAGAGGACAGAATACTGTGGAACTAAGCAAAGCAATTTCTTAAATACAATGGCATCTCTGAATTATCTCCTCTCCCCTCAAGGGCTAAAGAAAAACCTGCACAGAAATGTCTCCATCCGCTTAAATCATGTTAGTCCATTAGCCATTAGGGAAATGCAAATCAAAACTCTAAGTTAAACCATGGGCTATAGTTAATAGCACAATTATTAAAAAATGTGCTTTCATCAATTATAACAAAAGTACCACACCAATGTAAGGTGTTAATTATAGGGTAGAATATGGGAACCCTGTATTTTATGCATGACTTTTCTGTAAATCATGTAATTAAAAAATTAAAATGTAAATTAAAAATTAAAATAAATATTTTTAAAAAGCTACAATGAGCTACCACTTCACAACCACTAGGATGACTATTACTGAAATACAGAAAATAGCAAGTATTGGCATCTGGGATTTTGAGAAATAGGAGCCCTCATACATTGTTAGTGAGAATATAAAATTGTGCTGCCATGGTGTAAAACACGTCTGATGGCTCCTCAGAAAGTTAAGTATATATTTACCATATGACCTGCAAGCCCACATCTAGATATTCCCAAAAGAACTGAAAGCAGGGGCTTGAACAGATATTTGCACGTCAACGGTATTCACTGCCAAAAGATGGAAGCAACCCAAGTGTCCTTCAACAGATGAATGGATAAATAAAATGTGGAATATATATGCAACAGAATACTATTCAGCAGTAAAAAGAAATGACCTTCTTGCATATGCTACAGCATGGATGAACTTTGAAGGCATGTTGAGTGAAATAAGCCAGACACAGAAGGACAAATACTGTATGATCTCACTTACATGAAATATTAAAATATGCAAATTCGTAGGGTCAGGAATTAGAATACAGGTTACCGGAGGAAAGGGTGGGGATGGGGACTGGGGTGTTAATGCTTAACTGGTAGAGAGTTTTTGTTGGGGGGTGATGGAAAAGTTTGGAAATGGATGATGTAGCACAACATTGTGAATGTAATTATCACCACTGACTTGTGTACTTAAAACGAAGAGTTTTATATATGTTAGAGAAGACATTTTTTAAAAAACCCATGGAACTTTACAACACAAACAGTGAACCATAATGCAAACTATAGTCTATAGTTAATAATATAATGATAATAATATAGGTTCATCAATTATAACAAAGGTACCACACTAATGCAAAATGTTATACGGAAAAGTGCCTGGAGGAATATATGCGAACTCTACTTTCTGCATGGTTTGTCTGTAAATCTACAATTGTTCTAATAAAATAATAATAACAATAAATTATTATAAAAATAATTTTTTTACTTTATGATAAAGCGAAAAAAAAGAATGATTGCTATGGGCGTTGGCCCAGGCATTTTACACTTAGTTACCACCTACTGACCATAACACACAGCTGAACTATCTCCTCTAAGCCTCACAGTCCTGCAGTCTGCATTATTGTTTCCACTAGATTAGGGGAGAGAGACTTGGAGTGGCAGGAGCACCTTGGCCAAGGACACACAAATAGTAAGTTGAGGAGCGGGAATCTGACCTAGGTTTGACTGACTCCAGTGCCTGACTCTTTTCTGACTCCAGTTCAAGATGAAACGGCCTTTGAGGGAAGGAATCCAATCTCCATCTCACCTTCTTCTGAACTAAGAAAGGTGTAGCCCAGAGCTAGATGAGTAAATTCCTGAAGAATGATGAACTAGTGAATGGGGAAGGAGTGCCCCACACCCATTTGCAAAATGATAATGAGCTGTGGTAGACAGATGGACGGAGAGAATCACTGAGATTCTGAGAATTTGTAAGAGAGAGATGCGGTTTTTAAACAGTAGAGAAGAAAGAAAGAAAGAAAGAAAGAAAGAAAGAAAGAAAGAAGAAAGAAAG
>PVKH010045537.1:0-10493 GCA_004027955.1 Chaetophractus vellerosus
AGCTGAGCTTAGGTGTCCAAGGTGCACGAATGACCTCGTCATTCTCTTTCGCGGGGCAACTGAGCTCAGCTAGGAAGCTGACAAAACGTTAGCCTACAGAGGGGTCCAGAGAGGGTTAACCTTAGTTCAAATTCTCACATCTTTCCACCTCTTTTTCAATCAAAAGTAGGCTTCCTTCTAATGAAGTCAACCTGGCTGACCAAGCCTGCAACATATTTTCAACAGAAGGCGCTGTATTTTCCAGTAGGTTGTGCACTTTTCCTTTTGCTTTTAAACTCATTTGGAAAACGAGCATCACATGGCAGGGGAGGGCAATCCCTACCCCGACACCTCCGTCCACGTCTGTGGGCAGAATTTTCACCGTGTGCGTCTCCAGGTACCCGCAGGAAAGTGAGGAGGCCCTCCTGATGTCTGTGGCACATCCATGTTTTAGGATGCTACTAAGGAAACTCTAGACCTCAGGAGAATAAAGGGAAGGCAAGAAAAAGAAACGAATTGAGTTGAATGTTTTGGGTAATTGTCTTCAGAATTAGTGATTCTAATCACTGCTGTGCTTAGAGAAATCATTGCTTGTGACCTTTGCATGCTGCTGACAGTGGGGATAGTCAAAGGACACCTGGGATAGGAGTGGAAGGCTGAACTCTGGTCTCCCTGCTGCCACCACATGTTGCCTGGCTCACAAGTTAAATAAGGATGACAAAAGGAGAAAAAGGAGAAAAGGGAATTTAGGCATGCAAGCTAGTCTATCAACAGGTTAGCTTTCTTCCCCTTTTCCCTGCTTTTGCTGTAGTTGTTGCAGCTTGTTCGCTTGTTTCTATATTTTAATATATCAATTATTCTTAAAAGAAAAAGATTTAGAAACTATATGATACAATGTCGATGCTGAGTGGTGGGGACATGGCTGCATCCTTGGAACTTTTCTATACTTTAAAAATATTCTCCAAATATAGAATGAAAAGAAAAATGAAATCATGCACATGAAGGTGATTTGAAAATTATAAGCAACCTACAAAATGGTATAGTGTGAAGTAGAAGAGCCTCTTAAGACTAGCTAATTAGAAACCTCCTAGTACCACCCTTTAAAATGAAATAGGTTTTTGTCACCAGGCCTCAGGTCCAAAGTTTAGGACATACAAAAACATTAGGTTAATACATTTGAAACAAAGAAAAAATAGTTATATGCTGAAAATAAATAATTAAGGTTTTATGTAATTTGAACCCAATTAGGGAGATCTAAGTCTTTACACCCACAACTACACACATTCACACAATCACACTCTTACACACAAACTCGCACAGGCACACACACTCAAGCACACACTCACACACTCATACACATTCATACACACGCACACACACATGCCCGGACACACAGATACTATAACATAAGACACCAGGAGAATTAAGTGGGAGAAACACAGGGCGATAGTAAATGTTTGCAATGGAGTTAAAGTTTGAAACCTGCGGACATCAAACATTTCCAGCTCAGCTTTACTCACGCTGTTACTCAAATTTGAACATTGCTGGTAATGGGGATCTTCCCATGAGCCAGGCCACCTTCTTAGGCTGGATAACAGAAGATACATCCCTTCGCAGACGGAAGCAGTGCTTGGCCGCGGCTCGCCTTCGGTGGCCTCTCTTTCCCTTCCGGCAGCCTATGGCTCGCACCCATCGCCCGGCCAGCAATCATTTCAAAGCTCATCCAGGAAGGCTGTAGGCAAAGCTCTACCGCCACAGGGTTTAACTGCTCCATCCTCAAGCCTCACCTGCCAAGCGGGGCAATCCTAGTCCCGGCCGCACAGGCTCGGAATAAGCACTGAAGGACAGGGTGAGCCTCAGGCATCCCTGCCACCGCTGGCACAGAGGAAATTTTAAACCAACGCAGTCGTTTGATTGTTGTCGTTAAGAATCTGAAATACACCTGCCGTGAATTTTGAAATCCTCCTATACAAAATGTTCTATAAAATATGACCTTAACCAGGTGGTAGGAGAGGAGGAGGGAGAGAGGCCTGAAAACACCAGCCGCCTTGAACTCAATCGAAATGATCTAATGAAAAGGAGCAGGTGCACTCCCATGTCCCAAGCACTCAGGTTCACACCCTGAGCTGTGAACAGGGAGGGCCCTGCTCTCCACATGTGACTTCTGCAACGCGCACCAGACCTTCTTGTTGGGAGGGCGAATTTGCAGGGCAGCTGTTGACTCAGTGCTTTAATAATCCACAATAGTTTTATATTTTCTGTGAGAGGTGTTTCTTACCAAGAAAGCAGTTCAATAGGCTTAAATAATGGCTCCAATTCAAACTAGTTCTTTCCCTATAAAATTTGATGGCACACTGTGGTGGCGTCCAGAACTGGTCTATATGGGACTTGATTTTATCACAGAGAGACCCAGAGAGAACATGAGTGCTCAGCACATTTGGAGAAGAGTCATTTACAGGGAGAAATGGTGAGTAATTGTTCAGCGATAATGTTTAAATGTATTATGATTACTAGCCATTGGCTTAATTTGGTAGAATTAGAAAATTAATGGCCAAAATCCTACAAATAGATATTACCATCATATTTTAGGAATTTCGTGAAGCAAAATTTTATATGCCTCCAAACTATAGAGTCTGACCTCTGGGAGTTGATAAGCTTCTTAGGGAGACAGACTTAAGCCCAGAGCCCTACTGCAGATTATTGAATAGTATGATAAAGATATATACAAGTTGTTTGCCACTGGAGATGAAAGGCCGAGACTTTTCTTTTGCCTGGAGTGATAAGGAAAGAATTCCCAAAGAAAGGTGAACATCAACTAGACAGAAAATGCTGGATGCAAAGAACAAATGAATTTTCTGCTCTTTTTTTTCTAGCTCCTCTTTATGTTGGAAACTGAATAGAGGGAACTGGGGTACTGATTTACAATGTAAAATTCTATGGAGTGGGAGAAGGAATCTCTGCAATCGAAGTGAGGGCAAAACATTCTCTAAGTGGATTCCATTTTTTAAAAGGTTACAGTGATGTGGGACCTATATACAGAGGCTCCCAGGAATCACGAGTTCCTGGGCAGGTAATCCGTGCATTTTCTGGGGCTGGTTTCCAGGGTGGACCTGGGGGTGGAAGAGAATCCTCTAAGTGATGGCGGCAGATTTGTGATCGTGGTGGTTAATTTAAGTAGGGAAAGGGTCTTTGCTCTAAAGCACCTTGTAGACTGTGTTCTCTCCGTTGTTCTGTATTAGGGGTGATCTTTCTGACCCTCTCTGTGGCCCATCCGTGCCCAATACGCGAGCTGTGTCTTGGTGACCTTCGCCATCGCTTTAACCGAAACCATCAGAGGTGTAGCAAACACGGTACTTTCTGTTAACTGGCACATCCGAAGGTAAGTACTAGTGCTCGTTTGCTTTCCGTTGGTAACAATCACAGCAAGCCCGCGCTGCCTTCGGAGGGCGTAGGTGGCAGTTGAAAGTCCGGCCTCACCTGTCTGCAGAAGGTGGCGCGGATGGACCGTCGCTCGCCAGACAACCGTGCGCGGAACGCAGGCTCGCGAGGCCGCAGCCCGCCTTCTGTCGCTGCAGCCCGTGATGTTGGGAGAAGGGCGCTGCTCCTACGCAGCCTTCTGGCATTTTTCAAAAATCTGAGGCCAGGCAGGTCACGCCTTCTGGCCTTGAGCGGCGAGCATGCCCGGCGCACGGCCCCGGGCGGCGCTCGGACCACAGCCGTGCCTGGCACCTGGGACCTGCCCACGGCGGGCCGCTGGGACCCCTCCTCCGCCCGGTACCGGGACAGAGCGCAAAGGGCCCCTCCCGGCGCAGCGTGGTGCAGAGCTGGCAAGGGGCTTGGGCCTCAGTTATCACACAGCAGTGCTTCTCTGTTGTGGAATGGCTTTGTCCCTGCAGGGCCAGAGAGAATAACTACACAGGCTGTTTCAGGACACCCTTTTATTTTTTTCTTTCTTCAGGGGAAAGTGTGTTATTTAGTGAAAAGATAACCTTTTCTACAAGAATCTTGAAATCCTAAGAATGAAGGCAAAACAACACAACACTTGATTGTAGTACAAACCAAGGTTCTTTATTTTCCTCCAAGTCCAAACATATACATACAAGTTCCTTTTTTCTATTCTGTGCCGGTATAAGATATTTTCAGGAAAAGGATCAGAACATTAAAAATAAGAAGAGAAAGAAGAAAGGATTATGGCCTTGGGCCATAGTGTGAACAGTTAAGTATAAGTTTTTTTGTAAAAAAAAAAAAAAAGCATTCCAAGTATTGTATTATAATTCTTAAAAAAACATTTAAAAAGAAAAAATAAATAAATCAATGTCCTGGCATCCCATTGTCCAGTGTTCATTGCCTGCTTTTGAGCTAATTCACACATTAGTAGCCCTAGTCTCAGAAAGTCCCAGTTTCCCTAGGCTTACTATAACAGCACTTTGTGTTTATAATCTTCATGATCATAAAACCTCTCTGACCACATGATAATCTTCTGAGATGGGCAATGGTGCAGCTTAACCTGGACCTGCCAGCTCAGTTGACCAAGGAGGACCAGGAGCAGAGCTGGGGGTGCGGGAGGGGCAGGCGGAAGGGCAGGTCCCCAGGGCACCATCCTGTGGATTCCAGAGGTCATGCTGTGACTCAAGCCAATCCTAAATTTGGATTTCCTAGTGTTTTGAGTCTGAAATGCACCTCTCCCCATTTCTTCCCTTAAGCTGGTTGTGTTTCTGTAACTTGCACACTCATGAACCCTGATGGCTGAGAATGGAGACTTGTGGATGAGTTTGGAACAAGTCCCAGGCTAGAATAGAGATGACGGTCCCACTGTGAAAATCCCACAGAAAACTGAAGAGGAAGAGAAGAACAGATGGCTCAAGAGTCTCCAGAGGAGGGTGATTTGCATAGACAGGACCCCCGAATCCTGGGAGATGAGGTCTCTGAGATGTCTTGTCAGCTCTTCTGAAGTTTTAATGCCCACAATCAAATCACCAGTTAACTGAGGAAACTGTAGTTTGTACTATAATCGAAAAACTTAAAAAACCCATTTAGTTCCCAGGACATGGGCCTTGAGATGGAGTAGGCAATCTTGGCGAAGGAGGTGGGAAGGAAAGGAGAGAGAAACCATGCTTTAAGTCAGAGAGGAGTCATTTATGGTAAATTACCAGGGGCATGTTAATTTAAAGTGACAGATATTTTTATGGCTCTTTATCTATATTCATTAACTAGATTTCTTGTTTGGAAGCCACAGAAACTGGTCTTGGAAATTCATTAGGCAATACCTGGGTCTCAAAGAATCCCCAGTAGACTAGAGGACCAGGCTTGGGAGTGAGGAAAGTCAGAGAATGCCCTAGGGTACATAGATGCAGAGGGACCGCATAACTTCCTCAACAAAATACTGTCTAATGGCTTATTCTGCCCTTGCTTTGCTGCGTAATGTTTCAAAAATTAGCCAGGGGACCAAACTTGGGTGACATGGTTTCTGAAAAGTTCCTTTCCCCATCCCAGTGAGAGACAATTATTCTTTCCGCCAACACTAATCAAAACAGGAGGGCGGTAATTGCTCCAAATGAAGTGGGAGTACTACTAGGAAGGAGGTGAAAGTGGGTGGTTAAAAGTGTCAGCCAAGAGGATGTCACAATTTGCAATCAGCAAAATGCCAGTGCATAAAATCTACACATCTGCTAGTGTTTTCTGTGTGTGAGTTCATAGCATTACTATTTTACTAGGAATCCGATGGCATTTATTAGTTAAATATTGCACTGTGTTGGAGCTCTTTGATATTTTAAAAGCATGATTAATTTCTTCGACTTTTAGCAATTATGTGCTTTTTCTACCTGTTTACTTGCTAAACTTCACCTAATGTAAATTGTAGGAATCCCTCAATGTTATTAATTGGAAAACAGCAAGAGCTCCCCCTTTCTGAGTGCCACATGTGCCTGTCTTCTCCTGATCTCCGGGAAAATACGTAAGCTGTGCACCAACATTCATGTATCATAGATATTAATTATAGGTTTTGTTGGAGGAAGGTTTTTCTCACATTCTTAAGGTGCTTTGTATTTTTAACTTGAATTGTATTTAATTTCAGTTTCAGTTTGGCCTCCATTTTTCACAATAATAGAGCTTTAAAATTGCTCCATGTTTTTTTTTTTTATCCATCTCGCCCTTTCTCATTTCATGTGTTGCTTTAATCCTGACATAATGATAATTCCTGCAGAGGTCAGATAGTGTTCAATTTCTTGTGATTCCTCTTCTTTTTCATATTTGATTTTAACTTGCCTAGAGTTAATTTTTATTCCAAATAGATAAAATTTTGGCAATTATAAAAGGTAGGGTATCTGTTTAGTTGGAAAGAAAGATTAAGGTTGCAAGGAGCTATTCATAACCATAAAAGGTCATAAAGAATAAAAGAAGAAAGTCCAATTGTAAAGTGGGCCAGAGAAACTGGTGGCTTTACTTGTGGATTATTAAGAAAGAAAGGTGGGGATGAGGAGCAGCCCCCGAAGGCGACTGAATAAATACAAGACCAAAATGTAGTCCAGATCCTTGGTCCAAGCATCACAGCTTTGGTTACTCGGTCCAGGGACACAGCCCGGTTTTAGAGAGGAAACTTGGTATTACATGAGAGAATTCATGCTACTTTTGGAGAGGTACTGGCTACCTGAGCCTCAAAGGAATTTTATTCTGTCTGTCCTTAAGTGGGAGGAAGGCCCATTAAGGTGGCTAATTCTCAAGAGTAAGCCCACCAAGATGGTAGGTCAGGTCAGTGCAAACTAATGCAAGTAGTCTGAAATTTAAATTAGGGTTAAGTTATTAAGTTAGGGTTAAAAAGAAGAACTGGCTTTCAGCTACCTCCTATAGATCAGACTGTTACAGCAGTTTTGAAATTCTTGGAAACACACCATTGATGAGAAATTGTATACCCAGAATCCATTCTCAGCTACTTTGATTCAAAAAGTAACACTGCCCAGCGTCCTCCTGTGAATCAATGAAATTATCTCATATGGCTTGGCAGCCCTTGCTGGTAATATATGCTCAAGAATTCAGCAAGAAGTTTCAAATTAATACAGAAAACATGGCACTTTCCTTCTTGATTTTCAAAGTATATGGAGACTCAGTATTTACATAGGAATCTATGTATTAAATTAAATATTATTTCACCTCTTAGAAATAACTGCTATCTTAGCTCTCTGTGAATAAAATTTTTGAATTGGTCATGATGGTTTTAGGCCTTCATGATGAATTGCTCAGGACGAAGGCTGAGCCCAGGTGTTCCTTCATTCAGGAAGTGCCGTGGCGTGTCCACTGAGTACGGCTGCCGGCTGCTGGGCTGGGGTCTTCCTCTATGCCTCTGGTCTCCTCTCTCCTGAAGGGAGGGGACTGGCCTGACCAAGGTGTCCTGCAGAGCCCCATGTTTCCATGGAGGCCGCAGGAGCCCCAGCTGGATCTCAGGAGGCTGGGAAGGGGCGACTGAGAGCCTCCTTTGGGAGCCACCCCCTTCCCAGTTAGAGCAGCTTTGGCTTCCCCTGCTTTATGCAACAGTTTTCCAATAAGACGCTACCTGAACAAAGAATTCTCCTTTTCTTTTGCAAGTAAACTTTATTAAAATTTCAAAAAAATAAAATAACAGACAAAAGGCAGCTTAAAAAATTATGAAAGCGTAGCTCTGAAAAATTCTGCTCAGGCACACTTATCCCATTTAATCCTAAAAATAAACTTAATTGCTTCTCCAGTGTTCAGAAAGATACATAAGTGAGCACATGTTGGTTAAATGACATGACCAGGGTCTCCTCGTTAATGAAGAAAGTGAAGGAAAAAAAGTTTAATCATATTCATATCTCATAAAAGTAAACTCCATCTTCCTTTTTTACCTTTAGCATTGATATGGTAACTTCTTTGCTTTTGCTACAAAAATATGACAATATTACTCTTAATTATAGTCTCTTAGCTGTATTTTTCCCATGTATCACCTTATTCTTACCACCTTGTAGTAGAACAGTCTTGTTTTTCTAATGATTGACCATAATCCTCAGCTACCACCAAAATGGCTGTGCTGTACAGTCTCTAGCTATCCCCAGCTGCCTTTCAGTTAGCGCTAATCTCCCTAGACTGCCCTTCCAGCCACAATCCTGCCTACAAACCAGCAGTGCCGGTTACACTCACTGCAGTGTGCTGCCAGCAGCTCCCTCCGTCACCACCTCTTTCCGGCCCACCTTCCTGAACGAGGAATTCTGCTTTTCAAGATGAGCTCACATCCGGGCTGGCTGTTCTCCGAGCCCCCAGGCCCCGTCGGCTGCTGCTGCAGATGCTGCATGGGTTCCTATGAGGCACGCCAGTCACCCGGGGACGTCCTTGAGGCTTGATTGCATCCACGCCTGGTTCACTGGGCCCGAGGGGTGGACCTGGGAGGTGGCCGCCTTCGTTTTCAGCCTGGAGGGGCACAGGTCCCCCTTCTCCCCACTTTCCTTTTTGGTTTTTAGCGTGACAGGACCATGCAGGGCCTGGGATTACACCTGCCCTCTCCCAGGCCCCTTGCGATTTGCGAGGCTGAGCTGCTGCCTGAGTATCTGTGAGGCTTCTGAGCCGGACACTCATCCACAGGGGGTGACTTTCCCGCGTCCAGTTACCAACTCACGGAACGTGCGTGCAACATTCTGCAGAAAGGCTTGACTATTTAAAGCGTCATGTGCAGTGAATTTGAAAGCACGATGTTTTCCATCTTGGAGCCCCGAATTTGAAATAAGCAAGTCTTTAAAAGCAAAATCCAATGGAATGGCACGTGTCGTGGATCTAACATTTCTTCTCGTCAGTTGGAACAGATCTTTAGCAATAGCTTGTTGGAGCTTAAAGACCGGGAGACAGTGAAGGCTGGCCATGATTTTGTAGGATGCACGTTGTAACACAGCACTGGGGAAGACAAGGAACCGTGCAGGTGGCGGGAGAAAGACATAAATCTGAGATTATCTCGAAATGGGAAGAATCCGTTTTTATTAGTAGAAGGTGAGAAATACTATATAAACGTGCATTTGCAGGCTTGCACGTGAATGTGTGTATGTGTGCACGTGGCTGTACTCACTTAACAAACTGTGTCCTTTTTTAAAAAGAACACAGCCCCCTTGTTAAGTTTTGTTGGGGTTCTCAGTCTCTTCAAATGTATCCATGTAAGTTTCCTTTTGTCAATTCAGAAAAATCCATTTGAATGCGGCAAATCTTTCTCAGTAAAAGTAGTCTCTCTGCTATAACCCTAAGGAGTTTTCATTTTTTAATGTTTGAGGTGTATTATTATGAATTAGAGAATAGATTCAGAATCCTTTAGTGTAAATCACATTTCTATTTTATGGAATCAACATGAGAAAATAAACTCTCTGCTTTTCACAGGAATCAGCTTTCATGTACTTTTTGATATTTAAAAAAATTTCCCATATATTCAAGTTCCACATCTTCCAGAAGCTGAAAACTTGACACTATGGTAGTAAACTAGGGTCATTAAAATTAGATTCTAGAAGCAAACATTCCAAACAATTATGCTGATATGCAATAACACCACCACGGGTTTGTCCTGCATTGACCTTTTCACTCCTTCCCTGGAACAATCCTGATGGAATCGGCTGTGGGACCCCATAACTGTGCCTCTTTAGAAGCCGTGGGAGATGAAATGAGTGGAGCTGCGCGGGCTCCGGAACGGCATTAAACAGGCAGGGTGCAGACCCCAGCCTTTCAGCCCTCACCGTTATTCAGTTCAGCTGAGTGTTTGCTGAGAGCCCACCGTACTCCAGGCGTGGCCTGGGTGTCAGGTCACCAGGTGTGGCCCCACGTGGAGGACCTACCCGCAAGTGAAGGTGACGGCTGGACATCAGGATGGGAACTTTAAGGCCGGGGTGTGCACAGGAGGCCCTGGCAGTGGGCAGCAGGACTTCCCGGCCCCTTTGGGGAATGCCTTGGGGACTTTATTCCAGGCTGAGTGGGACACAGGACCCACCCAGCTCCCCTCGGATCCCCTTCCCCAGCCCCGTGTGGCCCCCTGACTCTGATGGGTAGCACCGGCCATGCTCTTTGGAGGCTCCCTTTGGGCCCGGGAGCCCCTTGCCCACAGAAACCCAGGCTGCTGGAGTTTGGGTGCTCACGGGCTCCTCCCCACTGGCTGCCAGGGAAAGTAAGCCCTGGCTGTGACCCCTTACTCTCCAGAGGTGGCGCAGGCTCGGGCTGGGGCGGGGCCTCGCCTGATATCAGGTCAGGGAGTCTCCTTCCCTCCCAGGCCCTCGGGGAGCACCTCCTTGGACAATCCTTTGCTCATGGTCTCAGCCGGCCCATCAGGAGAGCTGAGCTTTGGAAGAGGACTTGGTCAGCTCGTTCAAAGGAGGCAGCAGAGGAAGGGGCACTGGAGAACGTGAGCTTGGGGAGGAGCAGGGAACGGCTGGGGCGAGACTGGGCATGTTGTTTAGACAGACAGGGCAGGCTTCCTATTTATTCATTCCTTCTTTTCCTCATTCAGCGGGACTTACTGAACATCTACCACGTGCTGGCCACTC